>OY856409.1:1057592383-1057734883 GCA_963693085.1 Alisma plantago-aquatica | reverse complement strand
TATGATATCAAGTCAAGCACACATATATATGTTAGAGAACAGTATATCGGATAGACCCACCGTGAAACTGATACATGGATACCATGGAATGGTAGTCACAATCGTCTCTCATAGTGATAGTGGTTCTTAGACCTAAAATCACTGCACTCATCACATTTCGTTGGGTACACTATGACATCATCAAATGCATTCCTAAAACATGGGTTGTTATAACAGTGATGATTGGGTGACTTTGACACATGGGGACTTGACTGTGAGTGACAGATATGGAATTTGTCCCTCCTAAAATGAGTATGATATCCAGGGGCCCTTGATAAGAGAGACTGAGAATTCTATGGAGATACCCATGTGATTCAATATATGATATGTGAACTCAAATGCATCTCAGACAGTCTGCTCTAGGTCAATGAACATGCATTGAATGTTGAAGAGGATGATGTTCCATGCCTCGAGTTCAATCCAGATGTCAATGACAAAGGAACTATACGATCAATGTAACACTGATCACAGATTGTAGGTTGAAGTTGTTCTCCAACTTTCTAAGTTACTTGGGTAGTAATGATGATTTACTAGATTCTACTCATTGCTTGTGACGTCATAAGTTGTTATGAACATTCACTACCAATGTAAATTGGAACCTGTAGGGTCACACACATAGGATACCCCCAGAAGAGGAGATTGTCCATGAATAATGTTTAGATTGAGACTAAAACTATTTAGGTACTCAATTAAACATATAATTGACTAACTGGACTCAAAATTATCAAGTTCAAGTTTTGAACTAGCTGGTTAGAGTGTTAGGTCGATTGGAGACTGTATTGGCAAGGTCAGGATTGCCAACCGATCGGTTCACCCAGGTGAGCCGATTGACTGGTGTGAGCCAACCGACCAGTTCACTTGGTGAACCAGGCGGCTCATAGTCCAGCCAACCGAGGAAATTAGGATTTTCCCGGTTGGAGGAAAAATTTCACATTTCACTTGTTCAATTTGATTGGAATAAGGATTAATCTTTGCATTAATTGGAAACAATTAAGGAAAGTCAATTGTGGGCAAGTCTGGGAAGTGAAACGACCAGTTCACTTAGTGAACCGACTGGTTCACACTCCCAACTGACCTATTCACTATTGAACCAATTGGATCACCTTGCCAAATGACTGTTTCAGTTGTGAAACGATCGGTTCGCCTACCGCAGTACAAACTATTCATGGAATTTCTGGATCCTTCTACTCCCGAACATACTGGGAACCCTGACCTTGCCCTCTACTATAAATAGAGGGGTAATGGGGGCTTCTCAGAACACACAACTTAGAACATCAGTTTCTCTACAAAATTATTATCCTCTCTGGTTTTGGTAACTGAGAGAGCCCGAGCAAGTGCTACCCGACTAGGGAGGCACAATGAGGGAATGACAACTGTAGAAAAGTAGTCTGAGTTCGAGAGAGTAGGTTGGTTCTAGTATGCCGATAGGAGAGTCATCTCCTTCCTTCCAATTCTTCTAGAATGGTAGGAGTTCTGTGATGTCCCATGATTTTAGGGTTTTGAGACTCGTTATAGTATTTGAAGTCTATGAACGTTTGTTTATGTTAATTGAAGTTGAGTTGACTTTTATCTAACCATAGTTTCTTTGACCCTCAAGTATGACTATAATGCCATGAGAGGATGAATAATATCTACAAAAGGCCATTCATGTATACGAAGATGATTGATAGTAGTTATAAGTCTATATTGAGGACATATGGATTTAAGTATCCAATGAAGTATACATGGATTCATATGACTATTGCTATTGGATAGTACTAACGTTTGGAATAAAGAAGCAAATTGGTTAAATGATGCTTTATGAACCTAGGACATTATAATATCTAAAGCATGTTGAGATTTAGGTTTGTGGGATGCAGCTAATGTTTTTCCTTGTTGCTTGGGTGTTTCAATTCAACCCACGTTATATACTTCAGATTTAACAATATGATACATGGATCCTTGAAAGTTGTAGATTAGCACGTAAGTAGTTAATTACTCGACTAATACCTCTATTTCTCATGTAGAGACTCGTATACTTGGGGAATAAGTCTGTGGCACCATGTCTCCAATGTACATGGAGCATGATCAAGATATAGAATGAGCCATCAGCTGTGCCATGTTCGGATCTATGTAACAACCCTGACTTTCGGGATATAGGGTATGGTGAGGAAGTTCATACCAGATTCTTTCTTACCCTCCATCTCCTTTTTCCCCTCACCGGATCCGCAACCATAGGAAGCTAGACCTGCAACGCCAAGTGCAGGTCCTGCCGTGGTGCGGAGCAACCCCCACCATCATCTTCGATCCCTACCACCACTACTTCTTCCCTACTGCCAAACACCACCTCAAGTCCGCTGTCGAAGACCACTTTAACCACCAGCATCAGCGCCCACAGAGATCACAGTAATGATCCCTTGTACCCAGTTCGGATTGGCACTGACGGCAGCGACACATGCAAATAACAAGCGGCACTGCCTACCTTTGGATCCTCACCTCACCAGCAACAACCTGCAATAGTCAATGGCACTGCTCCTCTACCAGCCCACCATACAACCCGACCACCTACTCTGTCGTGGCCCCAGCCAGTGGACATCATGTCTTGTGCAGCGGAAGCACGGTGGTGCCTGAGAGCAAGTGGCGGTGAGCCTGCGCAGGCAACATCTCAGAGGTGTGGCCAATCTTCCAAGTAACCGCAAGATGCAGGGTGATGGCGGCGAGATCATTGCAGCCAGAAGGAGCGCACAAGGGTACTGCTTAGCCGCCAGTTCATCACTAGAGACCGAAGCAAGCCCTTCATGGCGGCAATGGATAGGCAGACCAGGAAGCACGGAATACATAGATTTTTCCTATGCTATCACTCTGATCTATAGAGATCCGAGGCCTTGTTAGAGGTTGAGTCCTCGCCGTGGCCCAGCCTTGTGGCGGCTCCGTGAGTAGGTCACGAAACTAGAATATCGCAGAGCGATCGAGAGCGGGTGCGGGTCAACGTGTAGGTGTGCTTGAAACTGCACAAAGGTGGCGGAATCGAGGGATACATCTTCATCTCTGAGCTTTGCTGTTTGCTCACTGGAGGTGCTTGCATCGGCGGCGGCTTAGGTGGAAGAACACCCACGCACGTAGGCGCAGCGCTGCATTGGGTTTGCGTGGATCACCAGAAGGAGAAAGGAGTGAACCAAATCCAAGGCCAGACCAGGTCCAAACCTGCTGAACCGGCCGACCCAGGTCATTTTAAGGTATTTTGCCCTCAAATATATGCATATCTTAGAAAATGGATTAAAAATAGCTCCCTTGGCCTATAAATCCCCTGAAAATACCTCTAGACTCAGAAAATGATCCCCTATATTACTGAATCCCTAGTTTTGGATTTTGAAGCACACCTACTGATGATATTCAATTTAGGGTGAAATTCTTCTATTAGGGTTCATTTATTTTGTATAATTAGAAAACGACGGATATAAAATACAAGAACAACACTCTTGAACCCTAATACCACTTGGAAACCAAATGTGAACTCTGATGTGAGAATAATATCAAAATACTAGGTCTTTTCCAATTTATGCATTTTAGATGCTTTTAACCTTATATTAATTATAGATAATAAATAAGGCATCAGAAAAATATGAAATTTGGACCAGACCTCTAAAATGATAGCATGATCAGTAGAAAAATACCAGATACCATCCTAAGATTAGATGGAACCTAGAATTGGCCTAAACCCTAACTTAGACCTAAAATATCAATGACATAATGGACCATGTATTAATGATGATTAATTTGTTATTAACCAGGTGATGACCAGATATCTAGATGAGCAAGAATGATTAGAAATCTCTGACCTCAGGTACGTGGGATTTATTAAGTATAAGACTAGTTTTCTGGTTGCCTATGATATGCAATATCTTGAATGCTCGTATTTGGATATGATTGCTTGGTTGAACTAGTATGAGTTATACTTTGCCAAATCTAATAGAACATAAATGAGTATGATGGGTTGTAGCTACTAGAGCACATAGCCTGGTGTGGATGTATGTTACCTAACATGGATGTATGATTCCTTGGCCCGTGTTAGATGTATGATGATACTATATTGCCCACACTAGATGTAAGTCAAGTGCAAATATGTGTAGTACAACCGCATCAAAGTGAAAGCAATAAAAGGAATGTTTACCTGATTTTCGCTTTGAATAATGTTTTCTTTTAAATCTTTCTTTCTCAAGTTATTTCAATCATGCAAACATATTAGTATGTATCTTTCTACCCACGTGCACAACACTTTGTGTGTTGATTCGTTGTTTCACATATGTTTTAGGTTCAGAGATAGCATGGGAGAAAAAGTACAGGATGTGAGCAAGTTGTACAGGTTGTACCTATTGTGTAGATCCTAGTTTAGCATACATGTTCTTAAACTATAGAGTTCTCATTCAATATGTAAATGTAAATCATTTGTAATAATTCATATTGTATAAATATACATGTGAATGTTGAGTATGTTATGGTTGTATGTTCATGTATGCGTATTATGCTTCCGCATCGCTTTCTGATATGATTGGATGATGTTTTCGGATTCTGACATCTCATTCCCAATAGGGTTTAGAGAAATCAAAATTCGGGGACGTCACAGTTGGTATCAGAGCATGAACAATAGCTACACCTAACAATTTCTCACCATGATATATATAACAAAATCCTCACCTTTCACCTTAAACCCTAAAAACCTTAGTAAGTTTTTATGTAGGAATAAGGTTTGACTTAGCCTCTAAGTTAGAACCTAGATGTTTGAGAACTAGGTTTAGATAAGTGTGTGAAACCCTTTCCATATAGAGCTCATATGTATTGGGTAGGTACACTAATCTACACCCTATTCTCACCGTTTCACTAGGTGACATGACACTAGACTATCTACTGTGTGTGGAACACTCGATTTGCTGATTTGGTTTTGTTTTCCAATCGACTTGAGCCTCAACAGTTTTCTCTGACGTCTTCTTTCTCGGAGGAAAACTATATAATATTTTATTAAATATATGCAAATATAAAATGTGTCCCTCACACTGGAGAGTAGTTAGTGTTCATGCAATCTAAGTGAAGGGGAGTGACATCAGTCTAGAAGAGAGAATGGATCTAGATTAGATGTCTAGAGCCTCATAAGGTTATGTGATAGATAGATAGACAAAAGAAAGATGAAGGAAATAAGTATTTAGAATCTTACCTAAGTTGATCTATGATGGTATAAGTTTCCTTATTAAGATTTGAGTTGTATATGAGCCGAATACACTCTTAGAGGATCTATGCTAAGTCGTAATGATGAAAGTACATTCCCTTTTCCTACTTAAGATAAGCTAAGTTAAGATAGAGATGAGTGTGCATGAGCCTCAAGCTCTTATACAAGGAAGATGTATAGTGGTAGGATGAGATATGTAGTGAACTCTAGAGAGAGTAAGACCCACAGGGAGAAGGTCATAGGACCTAGCCTCCAATATATGAGATATGTGTTTTAAAAAAATGTCCTACACTAGATTACTCTTGAGTGTTGAGTTGAGTCCTTATGCATGATTCAAATCTATATGTGAGAAGTGGGTAAAAGAAAAGGATGGGTAGATGACCCATACGATAAAGCCAATCCTTTGGCTGAGTTAGGTCCTAGCTAGAGTGACATATTTTGTGAATCTCATCATTAGTTGCAAGTGAGGTAATATATGAACTCTAGTTATGAGAGTATGATGCTTTGTGCAAAAGATACTCAAAAATACAATTCTTCCTTCTTATCTTTCCTAATATATGATAATAGAAACCTCACTTGAGCTATATGGATGATTTATATATGGAGTCACTCGTATAAGCTTGACCTATTCTATATCCCCCCCCCCCAATATCATACATGTAGTACCAAAGTTTGAAATCATGATAAGTTTGACTTTAAAATATTCTGTTCCCCCTTCATATGAAACATGAAAGATATGATGCTGAGATCATGGGATAAACTTAGTATATTCTCTTTTTCCCTTCACATAATACATACAAGACATAAAAATTTGAACTCATGCACTTGATATAAAGATATTTTTGGATCATAGGATATATGATCAGAAATATAGTTTGTAACTTTGATCCTTCTCAATATATGCTTCTAAGTTGAGTATGAATATCACACCATGGGGTGAAACCTTAATGGTCAAACATGTTGTGTATGCCCTTCTTAAGTAGAAAAATTCTAATGTCAAGGATGAAGATAAATCTCCTCTAATGCTGAAATCATTATAAGATGTTAATGATGTTAGATTTGAACAATCTGAATATCATGGCCTATAAACGAATTCAACTTTAAAAGTATGAACAAAACCCATATCCTTAGGGGTGATGTAATCCCAAGATATCATATTGTCATGTTATGGCTAAAACTTTAAGTGATGCTTCCACATATATATAAGGTGGGGTGCATACAGCCGAGATGTTCTAAATCCCCAAATGACAACTTAGGATACATCCAAAAAGTATTATAGTCTTGGCACCTAGAAGTTGTCGCCTATATGATATTGGACTTTATGATTACCACTTAAGTATGAGATTAGTTGAATTTCAAGGACGAAATTCCATATAAGGTGGGGTGAATGTGATGTCCCATGATTTTAGGGTTTTGAGACTCGTTATAGTATTTGAAGTCTATGAACGTTTGTTTATGTTAATTGAAGTTGAGTTGACTTTTATCTAACCATAGATTCTTTGACCCTCAAGTATGACTATAATGCCATGAGAGGATGAATAATATCTACAAAAGGCCATTCATGTATACAGAGATGATTGATAGTAGTTATAAGTCTATATTGAGGACATATGGATTTAAGTATCCAATGAAGTATATATGGATTCATATGACTATTGCTATTGAATCGTACTAACGTTTGGAACAAAGAAGCAAATTGGTTAAATGATGCTTTATGAACCTAGGACATTATAATATCTGAAGCATGTTGAGATTTAGGCTTGTGGGATGCAGCTAATGTTTTTCCTTGTTGCTTGGGTGTTTCAATTCAACCCATGTTATATACTTCAGATTTAATAATAGGATACATGGATCCTTAAAAGCTATAGATTAGCACGTAAGTAGTTAATTACTCGACTAATACCTACGTTTCTCATGGAGAGACTCGTATACTTGGGGAATAAGTCTGTGGCACCATGTCTCCAATGTACATGGAGCATGATCAAGATATAGAATGCGCCATCAGCTGCGCCATGTTCGGATCTATGTAACAACCCTGACTTTCGGGATATAGGGTATGGTGAGGAAGTTCATACCAGATTCTTTCTTACCCTCCATCTCCATTTTCCCCTCACCGGATCCCCAACCATAGGAATCTAGACTTGCAACGCCAAATGCAGGTCCTGCCGTGGTGCGGAGCAACCCCCACCATCATCTCTGATCCCTACCACCACTACTTCTTCCCTACTGCCAAACGCCACCTCAAGTCCGTTGTCGATGACCACTTTAACCACCGGCATCAGCGCCCACAGAGATCACAGTAATGATCCCTTGTACCCAGTTCGGATTGGTGCTGACGGCAGCGACACATGCAAATAGCAAGTGGCACTGCCTACCTTTGGATCCTCACCTCACCAGCAACAACATGCAGCAGTCAATGGCACTGCTCCTCTACCAGCCCGCCGTACAACCCGACCACCTTCTCTGTCGTGGCCCCAGCCAGAGGACGTCGTGTCTTGCGCAGCGGAAGCACGGTGGTACCTTAGAGCAAGTGGCGGCGAGCCTGCACATGCAGCATCTCAGAGGTGTGGCCAATCTTCCAAGTAACCGCAAGAGGCAGGGTGATGGCGGGGAGCTCATTGTAGCCAGAAGGAGCACACAAGGGTACTGCTTAGCCGCCAGTTCATCACTGGAGACCGGAGCAAGCCCTTCATGGTGGCAATGGATAGGCAGACCAGGAAGCACAGAATACATGGAGTTTTCCTATGCTATCACTCCGATCTATAGAGATCTGAGGCCTTGTTAGATGCTGAGTCCTCGCCGTGGCCCAGCCTTGCGGTGGCTCCGTGAGTAGGTCACGAAACCAGAAGATCGCAGAGCGATCGAGAGCGGGTGCGGGTCAACGTGTAGGTGTGTTTGAAACTACACAAAGGTGGCAGAATTGAGGGATACGTCTTCATCTCTGAGCTTTGTTGTTTGCTCACTGGAGGTGCTTGCGCCGGCGGCGGCTTAGGTGGAAGAACACCCACGCACGCAGGCATAGCACTGCGTTGGGTTTGCGTGGATCACCAGAAGGAGAAAGGAGTGAACCAAATCCAAGGCCAGACCAGGTCCAAACATGCTGAACCGGCCGACCCAAGTCATTTTAAGGTATTTTTCCCTCAAATATATGCAGATCTTAGAAAATGGATTAAAAATAGCTCCATTGGCCTATAAATCCCCCGAAAATACCTCTAGACTCAAAAAATGATCCCCTATATTACTAAACCCCTAGTTTTGGATTTTGAAGCACAACTACTGATGATATTCAATTTAGGGTGAAATGTTTCTTTTAGGGTTCATTTATTTTGTATAATTAGAAAACGACAGATATAAAATACAAGAACAACACTCTTGAACCCTAATACGACTTGGAAACCAAATGTGAACTCTGATGTGAGAATAATATCAAAATACTAGGTCTTTTCCAATTTATGCATTTTAGATGCTTTTAACCTTATATTAATTATAGATAATAAATAAGGCATCAGAAAAATATGAAATTTGGACCAGACCTCTAAAATGACAGCATGATCAGTAGAAAAATACTAGATACCATCCTAAGATTAGATGGAACCTAGAATTGGCCTAAACCCTAACTTAGACCTAAAATATCAATGACATAATGGACCATGTATTAATGATGATTAATTTGTTATTGTGATGACTAGATATCTAGATGAGCAAGAATGATTAGAAATCTCTGAACTCAGGTACGTGGGATTTATTAAGTATAAGACTAGTTTTCTGGTTTCCTATGATATGCAATATCCTGAATGCTCGTATTTGGATATGATTGCTTGGTTGAACTAGTATGAGTTATACTTCACCAAATCTAATAGAACATAAATGAGTATGATGGGTTGTAGCTACTAGAGCACATAGCCTGGTGTGGACGTATGTTGCCTAACATGGATGTATGATTCCTTGGCCCATGTTAGATGTATGATGATACTATATTTCCCACACTAGATGTAAGTCAAGTGCAAATATGTGTAGTACAACCACATCAAAGTGAAAGCAATAAAAGGAATGTTTACCTGATTTTCACTTTAAATAATGTTTTCTTTTAAATCTTTCTTTCTCAAGTTATTTCAATCATGAAAACATATTAGTATGTATCTTTCTACCCACGTGCACAACACTTTGTGTGTTGATTCGTTGTTTCATGTATGTTTTAGGTTCAGAGATAGCATGGGAGAAAAAGTACAGGATGTGAGCAAGTTGTACAGGTTGTACCTATTGTGTAGATCCTAGTTTAGCATACATGTTCTTAGACTATAGAATTCTTATTCAATATGTAAATGTAAATCATTTGAAATAATTCATATTGTATAAATATACATGTGAATGTTAAGTATGTTATCGTTGTATGTTCATGTATGCGTATTATGCTTCCGCATCGCTTTCTGATATGATTGGATGATGTTTTCGGATTCTGACATCTCATTCCCAATAGGGTTTGGAGAAATCAAAATTTGGGGACGTCACAAGTTCTAGGTGGTCCATGTGAATTATCTGCAGAGGCAGGAGATGTCTTCCGCTCAGGAGGACACGTCAGCCACAGTCTGTGGTGGAGGCCAGAGTCCATGGCGAAGACTAGGAGCTGCACAGACACTGTACAAGACATGGCATTGAAGATTGCACATGGTTGCGAGGTATTGTCACTGGGGAAGCCCCATGACCATGTATATCTTGCTAAAATCATCCTTCCCATTACATAGTCATTGATGTGATCTCCTGTTATGGGTTAATGGCCAGTAAAATTTTTGTTTCCGCTGCCTACTATGAGGCCATAAAACCGAGTAGTGGTATTAGAGCCACGTCAACATACTGTGTTTTGGGATAAATCGATATGATCAGATTATGGTTTTACCATCATTTATTTATTTCATACGATGCAAATATTTAAAATGATTAATGTGCATATTCGACTAAATACCACATCCGACCACAAACTATTATACATATATGATATGGTATATATGTGATTGATACGTTTTGCCCTTAAACGGTTTTGATGGTGGTGCATAGCATCGTTATGGCCTTTAAACCCTATGTGTGCTTGGTTGGTTATAGTTGTTTGCATCTCAGTTTGCATACCGAGCCTCTACCTTCTATTTCACATGTAACTCGAGATAACTCGAGATCCTTTCTCTTCTACCTTTTCTCCCCTCGAATGTAACTCGAGGTTTCCCAAAGATTATGTAAAAGTAGGATAGTTTATTTTCTATTACATCGAAGAAGAAGACGCTCATCACCAGATGATACGACTTCCTAGAGGACCGAGAAGCATTGCAAAGGAGTTGGATCGACCGGCTGATGGCCCAACCACTTGTTGGAGGTTTCCAGACATTGGAGGCCAGATCGACCAATTGACAGACCAGGAGGCAAGCCGATCATGTCATAGGATGAGTTGATCAACCTAGAATGGTTCAAGCACAAATATCTTCATCAATAATAGGTTGCATATGATGTAGACCTTAGATGAATGTAATTCCTTGTGGCTCCAAGGAATTACAATAGGATGGTTATAATCACCACTTTTATCAATGTTGCATGTTTTCTCATTGTGGTTATAGCATGTATATGATACATATTATATATGTGGTGATTGGATATATATATATATATATATATATATATATATATATTATATGTACTTATATAAAATCCCTCAAATACAATATTAAGTTGAAGATGCCTTCCAAAAGAAGCACACATGAAAAACTTGTTCAACTAAGTGTGGGCATGCCTTCGCGTGGTGCACTGTCTACCTCATGGAAGTGTGGTGGTGAATATGCGGGTTTGCCTTCATAGGGTGCATATTCATCGTGTTGGCTTTTGGGTCAGACTTAACTTGGTGACCTTGATCGAATCAAGCACCTTGAGGCATGCAGATGTTTATGGAAAAGAGTTGCGCATATCATCTATCCAAGAATTGCATATGATGCAATTAGCATCATTTCCTACCTTAATAATTGGTCATGAGCGCCAGTGTTGGTTGGGTATTGATGCAATTGTTTTGGATCTTGGCCACTAGAAGATTGTATGTTGCAATCTTCCGAATTGATAATTGAGGGTTATCAATTTGTACAAAATAGTGGGAGTGATAATTAATTAAAGGCCTAATTAATATTGTCAAATTTATCAAATCAAACAAGTCAAAAATATTTTGAAAAAGTTGCATATTCTTTTTTAGAATCCAAATGACAAAAACAAATACAATATCATTGAGATCAGTTCATAAATGGGATAAACTTCAAATTTAGTTTGGGACCTTTGAGAAGTGTCCTCAATAGTGAGTGTAAACTCTAAAGTCCTTGAAAGACCAGAGCCAGTTGAACCACTCCAAATGTGCCTAAGGCTAAAATTGGATGCTTACTTGAAGTATGCCAATGATGTCTAAGACATCAAGAACCTTATGTTGAGCTATATGAACTATGAGTTGCATAAATCACTTGAATCATGGACATTCTCGAGATGGTTATACATCTTAAGAACCATGTAAAGTATGAAAGGTATAATGTCTTCAAAGTGATGTTTGAGTATAATCAGATAGATGGAGATCAAGTATAATCTCATATGCTCAATATGATTGTGCATATAGATTAATCGTGATTTCTGATAGGTTAAGAGTTGATAAAAAATATGATTCTACAAACTATTGTGTGAATCATATAGCCAATTTATTAAATGTTGAGAAATTTAGCCAAACCACTATCTGAAGTGCTTGGCATGTTGATGCCAAAGCATGAATGAAGAAAGGACAAAACCTATAATAATGATCAACATATTGAAGTCCATAGACTAAACCAAGGTAAAGAAGTGTTCTGAAGCCAAGCTTAGATCCAAGTCTTCATCACTCAAGATATGGAGAGAGGAAAGTTGGAAAGGGAAATAACCTCTTTATAGAGGATCTCGAGAAGATGATAGAGATAGAGATCTCTACTTCAGGACCTGAGAGGAAGTAAGCTAGAAATTGTACATAGCAAGAGTTGCTACCATTATAGTTACATTATGACATTCGTGGGCATGTAATAGAATTAGTGAATTTCTATTATATACCTACCATCAATGAAAAACATCATACATCTTATATGGGCAAGAGTGTTATGGAATGATGTTTCATTTGAAAGATATGATCTTTGATGGTAATGCCTCTATCTCATTAACTATACTTGATAGTTAAAGAGACAAATGTGTGTGACACATGTAATGAATGACATGATAACTCAAACTTGAATGCCTATAGCGATGTCATGTAGAGCGCATAAATGGATATTGCATTTCTAGAATCCATATGATGGATATCTAGACTCTTTTGGTTGTTGAACCAATAGAGACATGTTAATCTCATTTATTGTGAAAAATGACAAAGGTTATTCACTAGATGTAGTGGGAGGACAATTATTCAATTAAGGATTATACATATTGATGTATATAGACCTTTTAGAATAAATGCTAAAGGTAATCATTAGTACTCTAATGTATTTACTGATGACCTCAGTAGATATGATAGTTTGTATTTAGTGAAATACAAACATGAATCTCTTGAAGTGTTCAACAAGATCAAGATGAAGTACATAACAAACTTGATATAAGTATTAAATTTTGATATGATCGATATGGAAATACTTTAAACCAAGAGTTTGAGAACCTTCTGGAAGATCATGATAATGTATCATGATGGACTCCACCTGAAACACAATGATAGTGTATCATAAGAAGTGTATTAGAAAGAAGGAATCACACCTTGATAAGTCAAAGTGTGATTACTAGCTAAGACTTCAAATTTCCTTTTAGGCACATGCTTTACACTGGGAATAAAGAGAATCACCAAATTTTGTTGAATCTCAAAGTTCCTTAAGTAACACACATAATTTATGGTTCTGGTAGAACACGCCTAGAGATTGAATGATATATGATATCTTATGGACAAGAAGGCAGTGAGTTGATCATATGATGAGTCAACAGTCTACCTAGAAGCTAATGAGAGCCAGAAACTGAGATATGGCTTGAAGCCATGAAATCCAAGATGGACTCCATGTACATCAACAAATTAAGACTTTGGTTGATCCACCTGAAGGGGTAAAACCCATAGGGTACTTTTAGGTCTTCCAAAAGAAGACTGACATGGAGGGTAAGTTGGTTGAAAAGAGTGTCTAACAAGTTCAAGGTGTTGAACATGGTGAAATCTTTTCAGCAGTTACCATTGATAAATCCATCGGGATAATGTTTGCCATTGTAGCTTAATATGACTATGAGATTTGGCATTTTGATGTTAAAACCACATTCCTTAAATGGAATATTGTGCAACATGTGTATGTAACATAGCCTAAAGGTTTTATAAATCCAATATGCAAATAAAGTCTATAAAGATGCATATATCAATCTTTGGATTGAAGCAAGCACCTCAGAACTAGATCTTCAATTTGACAAGATAATCAATTAATTTTACTTGAGTCAAAATAAAGAAGTAATGTGTGATTATAAGAATTTAGTGGGAGCATATATATATATATATATATATATATATTGGTGTTCAGAAAATTGGTCTAATCAGCTGAATAATCGGTTTTGGGGGTCTACCGCTCCGAATATGAATAATCGGTCCGGGACCGATTAATCAGCCGTTCGGGGGTATAATCAGTCGATTAATCAGCGATTTTCAAAATCAAATGCTAGTAATAATTTTGTATTTTACATTATTTTTTTTCTAATAGTACTATTGGTCATTACAATTACATTCTCTTCTTCCACTTTACATATTTAGTTTTCTCCTCATATTTTCTCAATAAGTTTATAGTCAATGTTTATTCGACTGATCCTTATTGTTGATGTTTTCTTCTCTAATTTCATCAATGTTTCTAATTACTTCTTAATGCAATATTAGTCTATGACTTATCAATGTTTCTAATTACTTATCAAGGTTTCTTCTCTAATTTCATCAAAGTTTCAAGTTACTTATTAATGCAATATTAGTCTGTTACTTATCAATGTTTCTAATTACTTATTAATGCAATATTAGTCTATGATTTATCAATGTTTCTAATTACTTATTAATGCAATATTAGTCTATTACTTATCAATGTTTATAATTACTTATTAATGTGATATTAGTCTATGACTTATCAATGTTTGTAAGTACTTATCAATGTTTTCTTCTCTAATTTCATCAATGTTTCTAACTACTTTTGAATTCAATATTATTCTATTACTTATAAATGTTTCTAATTACTTATCATTTTCATTATTATACGGTCAATATATAATTTACATATATTTATGATTAATATTTTAAAAAAATCAAAACTGATTAAAACCGAATATTCTCCCGCTTATACTCCTGCATACCGTATATACTCTATTTGGTACCCTCTCCGCCCATACACCGATTACCTCTTTTCAGAACACTGATATATATATATATATGTGTGTGTGTGTGTGTATATATATGTATATATATATATATTCCACATATTGATGGGGAGTATATATGGTATGTGATACTCCCCATCAATGTTATAAGAATCAAGGTTTATATATATGTGGAATCATACACTATTAAAACCTGGAAACAAAGTGCATCCTAAAGTTTTTGAAAAGTATCCTATGTGATAAGAATCAAGATCTATAGAGATAGATCAAGAGGGCTTCTTGTCCTAGGAAAGAGAACATACTTTGGCTAGATGCTGAATGAGTTTAGTATGGAGAGAGAAAACTTGTCCATGTTCCATAGAGTTAGTCTCTCAAGAACCAAGTGTCCCAATTCTTATGAAGAATAAGGAACACATGGATAAATTCCATATGCATTCACAATTGGATCTATCATGTATGAACTCATCTCGTTATCTTGTATGTATTGGACATGACAAGAAAATATGAACTGTTTATCTTGTATGTATTGGACATGACAAGAATAAATAAACTCATCATCTTGTATGTATTGCACATGAAAAGAAGATATGAAATCATCATCTTGTATGACAAGATGATATAAATATCCAATTATCTCATATGTATTGGACATGATGAATGGATATCTATTAAATCTAGTAAGAGTTAATGGAATAGCATGAAGGACATATTTGTGTACTTTTGAAGTCATAAAAGGATTAGTTATTTAGTTATGGTAATAAGGAAGAGTTAGGTGTAAAAGTTACTGTAACATCCCAGGATTTAAGGCCTTGGATAAGATGATCTTAAAAGGAATGATTGGACTACCCATATCACCAAGGTGCACCTCCTTTTCTGGGAGCCCATCACTAAAGAACTCCATAGTTAAGCGTGCTCAGCTTGGAGTAGTACTAGGATGGGTGACCAGTCGGGAAGTTGATCTTGGCTTGCGCGTCAGTGTGGACAAAGTGCGCAGTTAAGGCTAGTGGTGGTTTGTGGGGCCAGTCGTCATTCCTGAAACTTTACTAGGGCCTAGGGCAGTGGGCTCAGACGTTACAAATGGTATCAGAGCCATAACCCCTCCAGTAGGTGGGGCCCACATGGGCATGTGGCATGCCAGTCTTGAGCCGTGCGGTCCAGGCAAGTTGGAAAGGACTATCTGTAGAGACAAGATGGATCCACCCTTACGTTGGTAGCCGTGGATGGGAGTTGGATGTCCATGGGCCATTGTGGGTCTGCAATGAAATGGGGTCAGATTATGAGGCCATATAGTTGAGCCTTGACGAGGACGTCAAGAGTCTAAGTGGGGGAGATTGTAACATCCCATGATTTGAGGCCTTGGATAAGATGATCTTAAAAGGAATGATTGGACTACCCATATCACCAAGGTGCACCTCCTTTTCCGGGAGCCCATCACTAAAGAACTCCATAGTTAAGCATGCTCAGCTTGGAGTAGTACTAGGATGGGTGACCAGTCAAGAAGTTGATCCTGGCTTGCACGTCGGTGTGGACAAAGTGCACAGTTAAGGCTAGTGGTGGTTTGTGGGGCCAGTCATCATTCCTGAAACTCTACTAGGGCCTAGGGCAGTGGGCTCAGACGTTACAGTTACACTGATGCAAGATTTTGAAATGACAAAATTGTGTTTGACATTTGAATAAGAATTATTAGTTGGAAATGTTCCAACATAAGACAATTGATTAATTCTACAATAAGAAGTCGAGTACCTTAGTGTAACGAACACTAGAAAGGATATTGTATGCATCTAGAAGTTCATATGGATGAACTTATGGGAGGTTCCAACCATTGGTGACTCGGTAGTAATACTGTGACAATAATGGAGATATTGGTTAGGAAAAGGAATCTCAGATAGCATACTATCACACTTCCATCTCATACGAGTTGTCGTATAGTGAGGGGATGTGAAACATGCAATATACAGACTTGAAGCAAATGTTGCTTGCCCTCTATAAAAGCACTTTTGCAGTAGAAACATGATAGACATGTTGAGATCACTTGGAATATGATTTGTGGGTGATTGGCTCTAAGTGCAAGTGGGAGTCTATTGGTATAGTATGCCCAGAGAGCCAATCATATGATGATTACAATAAGGCATATTATACTTGATTTGATAATGATAAAGGTAATTCTATCTATTATGTTTGTCTCACTCATGAGATGATGACACATACATGATGGATGTCTAAAGAATGATGTGACTCATTGACATATGTCTTTAGGTTAAGGACCTAAACAATGAGACTATATGTATGTTAACAGTACATACATTCTTATTATGTCCCTAGTCAGATATTACAGTGGAAGAAAAATAGAAAATAGTAATACATAAGATGAGAGTGTGTGTTGGTTGATGATAGAGTCTCATTAGTCATGATATATGATATCAAGTCAAGAATACAGATATATGTTAGAGAACAGTATATTAGACAGACCCACCGTGAGAGTGATACATGGATACCATGGAATGGTAGTCACAATCGTCTCTCATAGTGATAACGGTGATAGTAGTTCTTAGACCTGAAATCACTGCACTCATTACATGTCATTGGATACACTTTGACATCATCAAACATAGTCCTGAAACATAGGTTGTTATAACAGTGATGATTGGGTGACTTTGACACATGGGGACTTGACTGTGAGTGATAGATATGGGATTCGTCCCTCCTACAAGGAGTATGATATCCAGGGCCCCTTGATAAGTGAGATTGAGAATTGTATTGCCATACTCATGTGATTCAATATAATATATGTGAACTCACATGCATCTCAGACAGTTTGCTCTAGGTCAAGGAACATGGATTGAATGTTGAAGAGGACGACGTTTCATGCCTCGAGTTCAATCCGGATGTCAGCGACAAAGGAACTATACGATCACTGTAACACTAATCACATATTGTAGGTTGAAGTTGTTCTCCAACTTTCTAAGTTACTTGGATAGCAATGATGAGTTACTAGATTTTTCTCATTGCTTGTGATGTCATAAGTTGTTATGAACATTCACTGTCAATGTAAATTGGAACATGTACGGTCACACACATAGGATACCCTTGGAAGAGGAGATTGTCCATGAATAATATTTAGATTGATACTAAAGGTGTTTAGGTACTCAATTAAACATACAATTGACTAACTAGACTCATAACTATCAACTTCAAGTGTTGAACTAACTAGTTAGAGTGTCAGATCGATTGGAGACTGCATTGGTAAGGTCAAGACTACCAATCGACCGTTTCACCCAGGTGAGCCGATCGGCTGGTGAGCCAACCAACCAGTTCACTTGGTGATCCAGGGGGCTCACAGTCCTGCCAACCAAGGAAATTGGGATTTTCCCAATTGGGGGAAAACTTTCACATTTCACTTATTCAATTCGATTGGAATAAGGATTAATCTTTGTATTAATTAGAAACGATTAAGGAAAGTCAATTGTGGGCAAGTCTGGGAAGTGAAACGACTGGTTCACTTAGTGAATCGACCGGTTCACACTACGAACTGACCGGTTCACTAGTGAATCGATCGGCTCACATTTCCAAACGACCATTTTAGTTGTGAAACGATCGGTTTGCCTGCCGCAGTACAAATTATTCATGAAATTTCTGAATCCTTCTACTCTCAAACAGACTGGGAACCCTGACCCTGCCCTTTACTATAAATAGAGGGGTACTGGGGGCTTCTCAGAACACACAACTCAGAATAATAATTTCTTTACAAAGTTTTTGTCCTCTCTACTTTTAGTAATTGAGAGAGCCCGAGCAAGTGCTACCCGACTAGGGAGGCACAATGAGGGAAAGACAACTGTAGAAAAGTAGTCTGAGTTCAGGAGAGTAGGTTGGTGCTAGTACGCCAACATGATGGTCGTCTCCTTCCTGCCAGTTCTTCTAGAATGGTAAGAGTTCCAGGTGGTTTGTGTGGACTATCTGTAGAGGCAGGAGATGTCTACCGCTCAAGAGGACGCATCAGCCGCAGTCCATGGTAGAGGCCATAGTCCATGGCAAAGACCAGGAGATGCACAGACATTGTCCAAGACATGGTGTTGAAAACCGCACATGACTGTGAGGTATTCTCACTGAACAAGCCCCAGGATCAGGTATATCTTTCTCAAACCATCATTCCCATTACATAGTTGTTGATGTGATCTCCTATTAGGGTTAATGGCTAGTAAAATTTTTATTTTCACTGTCTACTCTGAGGCCATAAACGCAACAATATTTGTCCATTGACTCTATCCAATTTAATTATTTCTCAAAATGTTACTTGGATAGAGGAAACCATATATTATTTGTTGGTTAAATATTCACTTTTGAACTTGGTTTTTGTTTATTGAATCAACATGTGACCCTTACCATTTTAAAAGATATCTAAATACATGTCAAAATTCATACTAATACAATACTAGTCAGGTCAATTTTGAGCCAAGCTACAATTAAGTCAGTCTATCATATGAGAGTAGGGTTGTGAGGAGACTATTGAAAATATTGATATATATGTTTGTATAAGTTCCCTGCTCAAACCCTATCCATTATAGAATCAAGTTCCATCATGCTTATAAGTACTTATATTTTGTATTTACAATCCTTCATTGCATGTCACTTTTCCACCACTATTTATCAATCCCTAAACATATAGATATTGCATTATCTATTTATACAAAACATAATCATCCTTTAAACACATAACAAATTATGAGTAATAGTAATACCCATATCATGAATAAAATCCAATCATTTGGCGCATCTGATTGTAGCATAATATAGAGTCTTCACCATATACATGACTTCCAAATTGTCTATGATGTTATTGTTGATACTTAATGATGGTTATGTATATGTTTATTTTCTCACAATTTCCTCTCTTCAATCTTGAATCACAAGACACAAATCACACAACACTCATGATAGTCCATCCACCCCTTCTAGATGATGAATGCATATTCATCCTAGTTTTTGTTGCATTGTCGGTGTAGTTGTACATTTTATAACACCTCAATTTCTATAATGGAAGTTAATCGTTCCCTGAGAACGCACTCGAAAAGTACAGTTGCGGCCCCACAGGTAAATTAGACTTTTAAATTTATAGCGCAAAACCTTCAAGAATCCCTACAACTCAATACATGATCGAATTAGACATACATGTTCGAATCCTACTAATCAAGAGAAGGATGCTTAAGATCATGTTCTTATGTCAGTTAAGCCAAACCAATAGTTGATATATGAAGAGAACTAGAACTAGTCTAGAAAAATGATACGGAACAAAACAAAATAAATCAAAGAAAATAGATTTTGTCAAATCCTACTAATCAGGAGAAGGAGTTCATGGCTTTGTAATCAGAAGTTGGGCAGTCTATGCACCCGTTCTCAGGCATAGACAACCCTTGAATACCATAGCAAGCATCTAAATTCCAAACATAGCATGTATCATGGTAACTGCTCCTGCTGAGGTCATTGCACTCGCTCTCGAGCAGTGTAGCTAAGACCCCATGAATGATTTGAGACCTCTCTTAAGGATAATGGATCAACACTCCTAAATATTCTGAATTCCCCCACAGGTCAGAAATATTCAGGGATGTTGGGAACATTAGAGGGTATGTGCAGAACACAGGTGGTGAACCCTTGCGGGTCGAGATAAGCCTGATCGGGTTCAAGGCTCAGGTCGGATCTCTATGATAGGTGTTTTGCATGGTACTCCCTTGGACTTCCTCCTTTCATATTTCGATCCTAACTACCTTCTCTTATGTATTTCTACAACTAATCTCTTGATCTTTGTAGAAATGGAAGCTCAAGTAAGAAAGATATCAACCATACCAGCAATCGTTACTGAAAAGAGATGATAGAACAAAAAATATACTAGATATAGAATCGAACTACTTGCTTAAGGTAAAAGTACATAAATTACCCAAAATGGGATACATAGCCAAGAAGGAGCTCATCTAGCCATTGTAGGATAGAAATTTATATTGGCTAACTATTCCGTAGCTATTGTACCATTGCACACCCAATAAATATATAATTGCAACCTCTCTTCTTTTACGAAAAGGTTTGATTCTATACGGCGACGATCCTATGTATTCATTAGTTGTTAATTTTCAATCAGATCTGCATACGTTCGTAAGGCATCTTTCTAAATATTGCACTAAAGTTGGTCTGCTTTAGGTGAAACTATCACCACTCCCGCATAAAGATAGAGCAAGCTATGAGAAACTAATCAGGATAGTCCTTTGCCAAAACAAACACGCACATAGCAACGTAATTTCCTTTAATAGTTAGGTAACTTTTTCCTCAGATTTTATTTTCCTATCCGGTAACCTAATGATGTCTAGTCCATATATATGTTGCCCTAAGCTGATAGGAGAAGAGAACCTCAGGGCAACACACGGCACATCTTACGCCACGCGCGTCTCCCCCGACTCCTCTTCCCAACGCGACGCGCGATCCGGTGATGTGATAGCCGGAAACAACAGGCTTCTGACCAAGAAAGAAGTTGTCGGCTGCCGGCTATCTCCTGCTCTCGAAGACGACCATTACGTCCCTCTCCTCCACGCGGGGGCAGAGCTAGAAATTAAGAGCATGGAGGGCTGAGTTATATTTACCAGCTATTAGTTAAAAGAGGAGGGGCTGAGTATACAAAAGATGCATTTAGTAGGGCTTGAACACAGGTCCACATTCTAAGAAAACACTGCTTCTACCAGACCACTTACATATTTGGCTTGATAACTACTCGCAAATCTTGTATATATATAAAATTTCTACGACAAACATATTTATATATACACTACTATTATTATTTTGATTTGGGGAAGAGGGGGCTAAAGCCCGGCAGCCCCCCCCCCCCCCCCCACCCGGCTACGCCCCTGCCTCCACGCTCTCTAGAGGCACTCCGCACTACGTGCTTCCATCATGGCCCCTCTTGACAACCCCAACAGTTGATGGCTTCCAACATGGACCTCCGTGACAAAGCAGCTAATCCAGGTACTTACGACATGGGCCAGGGCCCTCTTCGCAACGCTGAACATCCGTGCCCTTACATCTTCGATTCCGTTGAACTCTTCTTGGGATACCCTTGATGACGCCTATGGATCACATGCTCCCCCCTGATCGAAGCCGAAGCCAATGTTTGACGTAGTTTTTGCATCCACCCTATTGAACAATGGGAACACGTGGAGGAGGTCAACTTGGAATGCCCCACTGAAATTGACACTTTACCGTCTCCCCTAGCGTCTCTACGGCGACGCAGCGTGCGACTAGGGTTATGGGATGTGGTTGTCTCCCATCCCGGAGGTTACCTCCATTTTCTCTCTTGCAGGTCCAAGTGTGTGGTTGTGGGCATTTGATCTCACCCGAGGCTGCTGATGTCCCGTGATGGCGGAAGAACTAGTGGAACAATGTGAGAGACTGAAGATCACCGAAGAGGAACAGGAGATCGCAGACTTGATTGACGGGGAAGAGACCAAGCTACTGGATCATGTCGAGTTGGCTTTGGTGGGCAGGTTGCTGACGGACAGGTCCTACAATTTCACGGCTATGAAGAAAATGTTCGCTCAAGCTTGGGGCTTAACCAGTGGGGTGGTCTTCAAATCCATTGATCAGTCGACGTTTGTGATACCATTCACTCACTGGAAAGATAAAGCGAAGGTTATCGAAGAGGGGCCATGGAATTTTGACAACAGGCTTCTACTGACCAAGGAGGTGGATCTGAAGGATAGGCCGGGGAAGATGGGGTTTACATAAAGCCAATTCTGGGTGCGCCTCTACAATATACCGCTAGGGATGTGAGGCAAAGCGGCGCTGAGGAAAATTGCGGAGAAGATCGGAAGGGTGATAAAGGTGGATTGTGATACCCTTGGGTGGGAGTTGTCCAGACGAGTGCATCTAGGGATCGATATTACCAAACCCATTAAGAAACTTCAGAAGGTTCGTGGTCCAGACGGACATATCATCGACGTGGAACTGAAATACGAAAGGTTGTCAGTGATGTGCTTTATATGTGGTCGATTAGGGCATACTGAAAGAGATTGTGCTGACTATGTCGAAGATGGTGAGAACCGACGCGGGTGGGGTTCATGGCTGAGGGCATCACCGCGGCGACCAAGAGTCCCAGTCGAAGACGAATTGTTGGGGGGGCAGGGCTCAAGGTCCCGACGATCGATCGTCTTCCACACAAAGAGTTCGTCGTGTGGCTCCAGAAAGGACGTGACTTCCTCCACGCGACAGACACAGACGGGTGAAGATGAGGCTCTCTCTGGGGCGCGGTCGGGTGTGGGGGGCGAGATGGCCAAGGAGGAAACTGGGGAGCAGTCGGAGGATTCGATGGACGTCGTCATGGAGGCGGGGGGCACTATGAACCAGAAGACACTCCCAAGTCAGCGGTGCTATACAAGGGAAGAGATATTGCAGATGAAAATGGCGGCTGAGGGACCTGTCGAGGGGAGGGTGGAACCAGTGATGGGCGGGAGCAGCGACGTCAGTCATAGAGACGTCGAGGAGCGCTGTCGTGATGAAGGGCAATCGTGGCAGTGTGAATCCCTAATGAAACGCACACTGATGGGGGGGGAAGCGGGCAACCGAGGTGGGGGGTCGAGTGTCCATCGCCGAGGGCGGGGCCAGATGAGGGGAAAGGGAAGCAGGTCGGGGAAGAGAATGGGCTGGGGAGCAAGGGGAAGGGGAGTGGGAACCTGACGATGCATGGGAGGATAGAGAAGAATGGCATACAGGTGGGAAAAGGGCGGAAGGTTACAAGGGTGGTGCTGCCGGATGACATCCCCATGTTTCCAGGAGAAGAAGGGGTAGAGATGGAACGAGCGTGGAGGAAGGCAAGGGTAGAGAAGAGGAATACACTAAGAGAGAAAGGAGCAGCAATCAAGATGACCAAAGAACTGAGGAGCCAACGCATAGGAGAGGAAGGAAAAACCAGATGCCTCATGAACAAACGTAGGAGGGACCAGTAATCTGAGGAGGTATCGGGAGCTCTACAATTTGATGACACAGTGGGCACACAATCAAAGAAGTCGAAATCAATCGGTTCTACACAGGCAGTGGAGAGACATGATATTGCAGGTGGTGCACACCAAGTAGCAGGAGTTGGGACAGACCAACCCCGTGAACAACAATGAAACTCCTAAGATGGAACTGCCAGGGTCTGGGTCGCCCGGCAGCTGTACAAGCCCTTCGAAAGTTATGTCGGAGGGAGAGACCCAACATAGTTTTCATTATGGAAATTATGCTAGATTATAAATCTTTAGAAAGGATTAAGAGGAGTTGTGGTTTTGTTGATGGTATCTATTTGTCGAGCACCGGGAGGGCAGGAGGGTTGGGCTTCTGGTGGTGGGAGGTAGAGGTGGATGTTACCGGTTTTTCTGCGAGACACGTGGAATGCAAGGTGTTGGACAATTCTATTGGCTATGAGTGGCACACATGTGGTATCTATGGCTATTCGGTGTAGGCTAAAAAATACAGGACTTGGGATTTGATGCGACATGTCCGAGGTAGGTGTGGTGAACCGATGGTCTTTTTCGGAGATCTAAACGAGATAATCAGCAATGAAGAAAAGAGGGGTGGCCCGATGAAACTAGACAGGTTCATGAAGCCGTTTCGGGATGTGATAAATGATTGTGCTCTTCTCGATATAGGGTATTCCGGCAATACGTTCACTTGGAGGAGGGGCCTGACTATAGAGACGCTTGTGGAGGAAAGGTTGGATAGGTTTTTGGTGAGTGAGTGATGGAGGGAAAAATATTCGGACAGTTGGGTCCATCACCTACCGTTCTACCAATCTGATCATGCACCTATCATCCTTTCTGCTTTTGTTGGGGAGGAAAGACAGCGGAAGAGACAATCCAAATTTTTCTTTGAGCCTATGTGTTTGTCAGAGGAAGGTTGTGTGACTACAGTGATAAATTCATGGGAGGCACATAGTGACATGGATCTCAAAGACAAATTAAAGGGTGTTAGTAAAAACCTAGCTACATGGGCTGACGTCAAGTTTGGTGATATAAAAAAGAAGATCAAAAATACTGAGAAAAAACTAGGTGAGGAACAAAGGAAATGGCCGGATGGTAGTGTGTTACAGCGGTGTGATGAGCTATCTAGAGAGTTGGAAAAGTTGTACAAGGAAAATGAAGCTTTTTGGTGTGCTAGAGCCAGAATAAAGGAGCTGAAGGAAGGTGACAGTAATACCGCATATTTTCACCATAAAGCGTCACAAAGGCAGAAGAAAAACACTATTGTCGGGCTTAAAGACTCCCATGGGATATGGAAAACTAAAGACAAAGATATCTTGGGCATCATTGAAGACTTCTACCAAGACCTCTTCACATCAACCAACCCAGTGGAAATGGAGGCTGCGGTGGCAGGTATAAAAACCATGGTTAGCAATACTATATCTGATATGTTGGAAAAGGATATCTCGGATGAAGAAGTGAAGAAGGCGGTTTTCCAGATGCATCCAAATAAAGCGCCCGGGCCGGATGGTTTGAAACCCATGTTCTATCAGAAATTTTTGCAGGTAGTGGGTAAGGATATCTCAAATTACATCAAGGGGTGGTGGAAGGGCGATTATTCATGCAAGGTGTACAATGATACCTTGGTAGTGCTGATCCCTAAGATTAAAAAACCAAGGGTGGTTGTTGATTTTAGGCCTATTAGCCTATGCAATGTCATTTACAAAATTGCTACTAAGGTGCTCACAAATCGACTCAAGCCCTTCATGGATAGTATTATATCTGAAAATCAAAGTGCCTTCATACCGGGAAGATTGATCACGGACAATGCCTTAATTTCTTATGAATGTTTTCATGCTATGAAAAGAGGGAGGGGAGGAAAGAAAGGACATATTGCCTTAAAGCTTGACATGATGAAGGCCTATGACAAGATTGAATGGAAGTTTCTGACAACAGTGATGGAAAAATTTGGGTTTGGAAGACGATGGTGTGATAGAGTGTTGGACTGCGTTTCTTCGGTCTCTCACACGTTCACGGCCAATGGGGAAAGATCAAACACCTTCCAGCCTTTGCGGGGACTTCGCCAGGGTGACCCACTCTCTCCCTACCTTTTTATTCTAGGTGCAGATGATTTCTCTACACTTTTGAACCTCGCGGCATCTACGAATACCATTCATGGTATGAGTGTATGTCGTGGGGCCCCCCGAATCTCACATCTATTTTTTGCAGACGACAATATTCTTTTTGCTAGAGGGACAAGGAATGAATGCCTGAAAATAGCTGAAATAATCAGCCAGTACGAACAGGCCTCGGGTCAAAAGGTCAACCTCACCAAGTCCAAAATTGCAATTAGCAAGAAGATACCTATAAGCAAAAAAGACGAGTTGTGTGATCTGATGGGAGTCAAAGAGGTGGACACACAAGCATCTTATTTGGGACTACCTGCTACTATCGGGAGGTCAAAGAAAAAAGTTTTCGAATATATTATCGGTAGAGTGGGAAACAAATTACAAGGATGGAAGGAACGACTATTATCCAAGCCGGGAAAGGAGGTGCTTATCAAGGCTGTTGTGCAGGCTATTCCTACATATGTCACGAGTGTGTTCCAACTACCAGCAGGGATTATCGAGGAGATCAATTCTATGGTGGCAAGGTTTTAGTGGGGGGCGAAAGCGGGGGAAAGGAAGATCTTGTGGTTATGTTGGGAGGGGCTGTGCAAACCTAAAAGGGAAGCTGGAATGGGCTTCAGGGACATGAAGACTTTTAACCAAGCACTACTGGCACGTCAACTTTGGAGATTGTTCACCAAACTAGAAAATCTGGCAGCTAGAGTTTTAAAGGCTATGTACTGTCCAAACGGTAATGTTCTGCAAGCTCGACTGGGTCTAATTCCAAGCTACACGTGGCAAAGTCTATGGGGTGCAAAATCTCTTCTACTCCATGGTGTTATGTGTAGGATTGGAAACGACAGGGACATTGACATATGGAAGGACAGGTGGCTGCATGGTGACGAGGGGGACCTTACAAGATACAGATCGGGGGACGTAACTGCCATGAGCAAGGTTAGCGAGTTGATGGAGAGACGGAGAGAATGGAACGTTGATAGACTCATGGATATTTTTCCTAGGAATGTTGTTGCATCGATTATGGAGATTCCACTCCCTATTACTAAGCAAGAAGTTGATACTTTCTGGTGGCCTAATCCAAAAGGAAACTTCACTATCCTTTCGGCATACTGGTTAGGCAAGTTGGGAGGCACAGCCTTGAGGGAAAGGAATAGAGTGGTACCGCATGACCTATGGAGACTAATATGGGGAAGGAGGTGGCCTCCAAAACTATCACATTTCTTGTGGCGCATTGCTACGGGGAGCCTAGAAACACATAGCAGGCTCAGAGACAGACATGTTACGGATGATGGGGTTTGTCCAATCTGCGCATAACAGGAGGAGACTATCCAACACATGTTGTGTTACTTCTCAGGGGCGGACATAGTGATGAGAGAGAGCTGGTTGCAACCCATGCAACGCTTAGGAAGTGTGACAAACCTACATGATGATCTATTGGAGCTGCTTAGGAACAGCACGGAGGAAGAAAAGGACAAGATAGTGGTGGTATGGTGGACCATATGGACGTGCCGAAATAACAAGATCTTCCAAGACAAGGCCCCTTTTCTGAGACCTATCTTGCAGTCCTACCGAGCTATGATATCGGATTACCAGCGCTACAATTGGGGAGTGGGTGACGGATAGTGAGAGAGCGATAACACGGGACGGAGGACCAAGGAGGCAGGTGGTGGAGCTGGTGCAAGGACGCTGCTGGTGAACGGGCGGACGGGTAGCTGTGTTTTCATACATGTAGACACAACGGTGAAGTTGGACGGGAGGTGTGCTATGGGAGGAGTTGTACGTGGTATGGAGGGCTAGTTCATGGGTGCAACACAAAAGTGCACAAGAGTTGATTGGTCGTCAAACATTGCGGAGGCTATGGCTGCTAGAGAAGGAATTCTTCTTACTCATGATACGGTGCCATCTGAGAATCATATTTACCTATGCTCGGATTCCCTGAACGTGATAAGCGCCTTGAAGAACGTGGATAAGCACTCCGGCTACCTTGGTTTGTTGGCTGCAGATTTTCATAGTGTAGCTTCGTTTTTCCTTTCTTGTAGTTTCATTCATGTAAAACGGGCACAAAACTCTTTGGCTCATTTCATTGCACAAGATGTTATTAATTCTGGCGGGCATACCTCTAGATGGGCTATAATGCCTGTTCTATGGAGGGAAGCAGACGAGAATGATGTATTCTTTGTTCCTTGATGGTACATGAATGAAAGTTTCTGACTTCAAAAAAAAAAGTCTGTCGTCCCATTGAACTATGGCACCCCCTGGACCAAATTCGCAGTCCACGTGGTTATGAAGTCCATCGGCCCATTGAACTATGGGGACCCATGTATCAAATCCGCAATTCACATGGTTATGAAGTCCACCAACCTATTGAATTGTGGGGCCCGATTGATCAAATCTGCAGTCCACATGGTTATGAAGTCCACCGGCCCATTGAGCTAGGAGAGCCTGTGGATCAAATTAGCAGTTCACGTGGTTACGAAGTCCATCGTCCCATTGAACTATGGGGCCCCATGGACCAAATGTGCAGTCCACATGGTTATGAAGTCCATCGGCCCATTTAAATATGGGGGCCATATGGACCTATTTCACAATCAGCGTGGTTGCCTAGTCCACTGGCCCATTGAACTGTGGGGCCCAATGAATGAAGTGAATGTTCCACATAGTCAGTTTGACGATGTCAACATCAGTACTCTTGAACTAAGGGCCCCCTTGATGTAGGAAATAATGAACGTTCTTATTATGTCAATGTCTACCCTGACCTTGATGAAGCCAACGGTCCAGAGACTCACAACATCAACGACACCCCACCTTAACTAAGGAACCCTGCATTAACCAACTTGCTCATGACAGAGGATCTTATTAAAGGTAAAAACCACAATATTTGTGTCATGTTTTGATGATTTTACGCTTGGGTGCACTGTCAAACAACTAACATGCTCTCATGTTTATCATGGTGATTGCATCAAGTTCTGGCTCTCCTACTGCAACTCTTGTCCGCAATGTCGCTCCCAGATTGTAAATATTAGTTGACGTCTCCAATTGTGTGGGATATTTATATTTTTTCAACATGCTTTAGTATGTTTCATGTTATCTAATATCAATCTAAATGTCCAAACTAAGGACGACATATAAGATAGCCTACTGAATTCTAACCAGAATACACAAGTGTTTTTCCTATACATAAAGATTGCTTCCATACAAGTTCAGATTTGAGTTTTAAAATAATTGCGTTGGTGTCTTCTAAGTATGTAAAAAAGCTCGTTCCTCAGTACCCACTTTAAAAGATAGATTCCAGATCAAAAATCAACGTCTCTCATGTTTTCTTACTAAATAGTTTCCATTAATAACGAACCAAAGTATTTATCATTGCATTGTAGGACAGAAAGTTATATTGGCTAACAAAGTGTATCAATATTTAGATTTAGTATAAGAATTCAATTATAGTTGGCACCAAACAAAGATGAAAGAACATCATTTGTACAGAAACCAAGGAAAAAGTAGAAGAAAGTGGTCGAAGAAGACATTTAGCCTGTGGAAGCGAGGTTACACTAGATCTTAAGCCTCTGGAAAGGCTAAAACTCATCCTTGGGGTCATCCTCCTTATCTCCTTGACTCCTTGGCCTCCTTTCTCTTTGATTCTGCCCCAAACAGTAGTCTAGATCTGTGTATGGAGGTGAAAGTGGCTGGGAATGCCTGGAGATGGGTGGATGATGGTTGAAAATGATGGTGGATGGAGGCAAGCTGAAGGAGTGTATGTAGGGTGTGCTCTTCATCCTTTTGGACCTTGGAGCTCTCCCACAGAGCTCTGAGAATAGATGGTCGTTCGAAGTAGGAATAGAAACCAACCAAACCCCTTTCTAGGTAGCAAGGGGAGGGTATTGTAGAGATCTTAGGTGGTCACTGATATCTTCGGTGGTCGCTGACCCACTACATTCTCAGCGTTGGCTGATGGTATAGGCCCAGTAGTCATTGAGATGTAGGATCTCAATGGTTGTTGAGTATGGTGTGTTGTGTCGGTCGTTGATGTGGTGGTTATTGATTTTATGGTCATTGATGTGGTAGTCACTGATGATGAACAGTGGTCGATGTGGGTGGTTGTTGATGTGGTGGTCTTTGACGATGACCAGATGTCAATGAGGGTGAAAATCCTAGGCGGTCAATGAGGGTGAAGATCCTCAACAGACATTGAGGGTGAAGATCCTTGGTGGTCACCAACGTTCTAGAGTCCCACCAGTTGCTAACCCACTAGATCCTCATCGGTCACTGGTGGTGCTCCTTAGGAACAAATCCACCCCCGGGGGTATTACTGTGGGTCAACGGGTGTGTTGATGAAACTGCTTACCAATGAGGATGCTTGCCGATGAAGGGGTTGCTGACTAGCAGGACCACTATCTCCTGAGATGGTGCACATAACACGATGCTTGATGGGGCAAAATATAGACAACTGATGTCTTCTTGAGTTTGATCCAGCAAGTTTGGCTAGTTAAGCAACGCTATCTTTGAAAAGATATAAATTACTAAAAGATATCATATTATGGCTATATCGACACAGAACTATAGATAAATACTTAGCATAAATGCCTAAATTTGGGTGTGATCAGAAGCATAAACAACCATTCAAAACAAAATTTCAGAGTGTTACAACTATGACATAGATAACAATAACAATAGACAAAACCATTACAGAATGTGTATGAATTGAATTATCACTATTTTCATTGAAAAGGGATTCTATTACATCATCATGTACAAAAGAAATTTAATACCATGATACTACTGTATACAAATATTATCTCAAATCTGGAAATGTGTAGATTGCACCCCACTATGAAATCCTCCTATCTCTGCACTTCCAAGGTTTGACTTCAATGTTCTTTTCAAAGCTTTTAACCTATGGACATATTGTTCCTAACCATGCACAAAGGGAAACCTAGATTAGAGTACGTGGTATTGAATTTTAATAACTTTAAAGAAATGCTTGCATTATAAAAACTTGATATCTACAACTAAAGTACACATCTTTTATTTTTATGTGGCCACTATTATACAATAAGTCCTCTTTTGTGGCACTGTCATCTGTGGCATGAAAGCCTTCTAGTGACACCAAGGTGTCCTCTATGGCACAATGTGCCTTCTATGGTGCAACACACCTTCTGTGGCATAAATGTCTTATGTCATGTATATCGTAGTACTTCTATTATGTGAGGACTTATGATATAATATCAAATCATGTTCTAGTGTCTTTTTCCAATATTTATTTTCTTATTATATTTTTTATTCTGATTTTATCTCAAATTTTGTTACTATTATGGGGATCTATATATCAACTAACTGAGATAAATTCTAAAGTATATGTTCTGTTATGGAATTCTATATTCTAAGTTCTATTATGACTTGTATGATAAATCTATATTCTGGTATAACATTAAGGAACTAAAAACTAGAGATAAATTTTGATATTTTCATTCTAAGGTCTGATAATTCTATTTTGAGTCTTGAATCTCAATTAGTAAATAATTTTCATAGATCTAAATTCTAGATTCTCCATTTGTTCTGATATTCTAATTTACAAATGATAACAAGGGATTGACATACTAGAATAAATTCTAATCATATATTTTGAGTTCTAATGATTCACATGTTGATTTCTAACATTTATGCAGGAATGACAACTTGAAATTAATAATTTATAAAAATCTAGGAATGAGCTAACTGAGGTTGTAATTTTGTTGTATTGGAAATTAATGCTCTACATATGGACATTAGACCACATGTCTAATGGATAATTCTGAACATGATAATTAGATTATCATTCTAACATATATAATGTGAATTCAAGGACATGGGCCACTTACCTATGATTAGCCAAGTCTTATCTAATACTGCTTCAAGTCTCGCTTCTAACCTTCTCTTCAAAAACCAAAGGATCTATCCTTTTTCATACATGTTCTTACAGTTACGACTTCTAGGATTATTACTGTATTCAATTAGGGTTTTCGGTTACATGTGTCTAACTCTTGAGTGAATCTTATGAGCATGCACATGATCTTATATTCTGATCAATACTAGGGTGTAGTATGTTACCCTCTATAGTATATGTGTTATATGATTTAGGGTTAGGGTTCTGATCACATTCGCTTCATCTTATCTTAATTCATTAAATCTTCCTTTAACATTGATTTTGGTAAATATATAAGGATTCATGTTGAGTTGTCAAAAGAAATGGAAGGGTTCTAATTCAGATCTCGTTGATTCACACATATATACACATTATATCTATGTTCTTATTATATCAATTCTACACATGTAGGTTTATACATAAGGAAACATTATAGTACCATCATCATTACAACTCACTTATCTTTGATCTAGGTGATTAGGATTTCTAGTTTATTTGTTACATCATATCATTAGTTTACACACCCATATGTATGACTAGTAGATGCTTGTCCCTTAGCTTAAACATATTACAAAAAATCAATTGTGTGACCATACATAATTATTATTCTTATTAACGACTCATTCTCAATAAGTGACATGGGTTATTGTTCTTAACATTTAGGATGAATGATCAACCTTACAACTAGGGAATATGACTAATTAAATATTATCTGATAAATCATATCACTAATATGAAAATAGTACGCACATATATGAATAATCAGTTATTGGTTCATCATTAGAGTAAAACAAGTGTTCCATTAGGATCAATACATTATTTTGATTCCTTTTCTATATTTTGGAAAAAATTTAGATGAATGGAATGATTATTAGGATCTTCCTATGTTTGTACCATTAATAACCACTCATTGGGGCGATAAATAAAATAATCATAAATGAAAACAAATGAGAAAGGTGTGTGGAGACCCTCATCTCAAACTCTTTGTGAAAACAAAAGCTTTACCAGGAAACAAAGCGGAGACCATCTTTGTTCTACTGGTTTAGGTGTAAGAAGATTCTTGGTTGTTTTTATTTCCGAAAGCTTTACTAGGAAACCAAGCAGAGACCATCTCTTCTCTAAGTGATGAACATGGATTTAACGTAGGAAAGCATCTAAGGGTGCTTGCAAGGTCAGAACCAAAGTCCTAATGTGTTCGCAGGGCCAAAGAAGAGAAAACCCAGGCCAACACAACCATGGATGTCTAGTACAAGAGCAAATAGGGGAAAATGAGATCTAAGAAAACACCTCAAAAGCTGACTGGCTGGGGGTTGAAGAAGCTTTGGATAATCTATAGGAAGCTTCTTTCCATTTAATTACAGTCCTTGCATGTCTATACGTTGCCAGAAGCAAGCTCCACATTGCACTCCTCAACGGACCAGTCAGCTGGCTACTTCAGTGGATCGCAAGTCAAACTCAGGCTAGGGTTGGATCTCCAATGGCCTAGGGATGGACTTGGAGTATCTAATTGAATGGGAGTAGCATAGATGAACATAATAACATTGAGCATTTGTGAGGAAAAGGTGGAGTAGGTCTGAGAGCTTCAAGGGTGTTGGAATCAAAATGATGGTTGAGTCAGTTTGAAATGTATAGGGAGAAGCTTCTCTAATGCCTACAGGGTAATGGTATCGCTGAAGGATGACTATGCTCAACTCGCTAGAGAAGAATGGTTGGGGTTCGAGCATTTCTTGTCAGATGAAAACTAGGGCTCAAAAAAGGGTTTAAAAGATGCAAAATTGTCTCATTAAGCTAGTAAATAAATATGTTTCCAAAACAACTGAGTACGTTGCGAGAAATCCATCGAGAGACTATTCCCAAAAGTCCAATGGTTGAAGGTGATTGGTGAATGATTGTGATTAATCTAATTCATCCCATATCCCATCCAATGGCCCACAAAATAGAAAAGAAAAGAAAATTTCAATAATTGCTATTATCTTATCTTTGTTAGGCATTATCTTGTGGAATTCGTTTTTCTAATCAAACAAACTCTAATTAATACCAAATTTCAATCACATGTCCTATTTTATGTATAGAACATTTAGAAGGGTTCATTTTGCATTAAGGTGGCCACAAAGGTTACTATAATTAAAACAAGATAAAGATTTATTGTTAAGCAGCTAATTATCCAAATATATTTAAGCCTTAGAAAATTGTGTGTTAGTCTTTTCACATGTTATCTCCTAATAGGAAAATTCTTAGTGCATCTGAATAAGAAAAATTAGGAATAGTGACATGTTTATATAATGTTTACCATGAATAATATGTACTTAGGAAATTATATTAAAGTGTTAAAAATGAAGATGTTATAATTCTACCCACCTTGGATAAATTTTATCCTCAAAGTTTCTGATCACTATCCACCTTAAGATTATACTAATTCTTTATTGGTGATGCTCGACCATCCTATAGTTCATCATTATGTACTCATAAGGTCTGAACTATACATGCCATAAATTATTCCCATCTAAATTATACTACTAAGGTGGACATACCTTCTATTATCCAGTCCTTATTCACCTCTTTTGCATCAATGGAAAACACTCTTGTCTAACAATTATCCATCTGATTGTTCTTCTTGGAACTAATGAACTTGAAATGTCATTCCTTGCCACATGTGTAGTATACTAGTTTGCCAACTTGCATTCTCTACCATGGGGCTTCTGACATGTAACATGTATTCTAGGGTTCTAGTATGTATGCAATTAGGTTTAGGTGACTACCTACCTCAAACTCTTTATGTTAACTATTTTCCTCCTGGTATATGATGGCCGATCACATATCTAAAGGTGGAATGTATTATCATATTTATCTCACAGAACAGTACACATGTCCCATACCATACACACTAGAAAGAGTGAGACAAGTATAATAAGTATATAATTATGCATATAACATCGCCTCTACAAAAACCCATAAGCATGTGTCCCATACCAAAAACATATGTGAAAATGAGAGGGCATTCTATACACACTTGTAGAGTTAGGATGTAAAGTCTGAGTAGATAGACACATAACCCTAGTCCAAACTCAACTTCTATTACATGACTAAACTTCTAATAGTGATTCTACTACCATTCACTGACTTCCTGTGATGACATTGATTTTAAGGTTTTGACACCCAACATAATAAATTTAGATTGCGAACATCCTTCAAGATTAATGTTGAGTTGACTATTTGATTATTCAATTTCAAATTATTTATCCACCTAGAATGTGTGATTGAGGTACTATTGATTACCACTAGACCTAATTGAATTCAACTATGATGAATAGCTCTAATATATCAATTTGGATACTTATGAGGTAAGAGTTCTATTTATAGTCACAATAAACTCAAGTATCCATTTGATGATCCTAGAAGTATGCTAGTATCTTAACAAGTATTTTTGGACTTGTAGGATCTAGATTTGATGATTAATTTAATTAAATCCAAGGTTTTTAAATCTATTTGTAGGGTGGTTTGATGAATTTATTTGTATGACATGAGTCTCAAACCTTGAAATAAGGTAGATCGTGAGTCTCAAACCTTGAAATAAGGTAGATCGAATGACGATGAACCTCTGACCAAAATTTGATGAAGAAATGATACTCCTAAAATAAGTTATTCAACTTTTAGGACACCTTGATTATGTGATTGAATGGGATTGAGAACTATGGTCAATTGTGTTAAGTCATGCAGTCCACTTAAGTTAGAGGAACGCGTCTCCAGCTAGGTGAGGCCAAGGATGGGGTTGTGGCTCAATCTGAGCCATTCTCAGTAATCTAGCGGAGGAGACTTTGTCTCCTACCTCAGAATTCAGCGGATCGGATGATACTAGAGGGGAGAACTCTTGAGGGCTCGGTCAAGAGTCTGTTTTGGAGTTTTAGGTTGCAACTGATGTCTTCCTCACACCATGCGAATCTAGGGACCCCGCATTAACAGCTTGGTGTGGAGTTTTGAGAGAGATACACCTGCTATCTCTCTTGGCCCTCTCCATCGTGAGTTGCAGCAACCAACCCAGAGAAGTGGAGCATGAATAGGTGGCTACCAGCAAGATCCATGGAAGGGAATCAATCACCAACCCATTTCTTAGCTCACAGATCCATTTTTCATCTTGGGAAAGGATGGACACATGTTTTCGACCTAGGTGTTTCTGGAGCTAGAGTGCCGGCTTTGGGAGCAACCTAGAGGAATCTTAAACCTGGTTCAAGCCATGTTTCAGTGCAGTGGAGGTTTGGCGAGTCTTTCTGGAGCATTTTCATGAAGTTTGAGGTGAGGGCAGGCCTTTCCTCTCTTCCCCTCTCTCGCGGCGGCGGGGCAGCCATGAACCTGATGCGTGAGGAGCCACCACGCTGGCGGGTCTCCTTGAGCTTTAGGGAAGATGAGGTCCCCTTTCATCTTTGCTTGGGGCTCTGTTCCTCACTTTCTGGCTCACCATTGAGCCCATTCACGGCGGCGGCATCGTCTGGGCACGAAGGGAGAATCCGCGCGTGGGGTTGGCAAAGAGAGACGGGTCAGTAGCGGCTACCTTAGCAGCCGGTTCACCTAATTCAGGGTGAAGCAAGTAGTTGTAGGTCCCAAGGCCCCCTATATGGGCAACGTGGTAGAGATCCAAGCCCCAAAGAGAGAGATCCAACAGCTCATAAAAACTTAGATAGGTAAATATCTCAGATTATATGCGGATCTTAGAAAATTCATTAAAAATTGCACCATTGGCCAAATAATTCCCCAAAAATATCCCTGGACTCAGAATAATGTCCTCTACATTACTGGATCCCTAGATCAGTCCTTTGATGCACATTTACTGATCTTATATAGTTTAGATGATAATACCCCATTTAGGTTTCATTAAATGAAATAAATTGTATACATCTGACATAAATTCTCAGAAAATTCTTATAGATCCCTAATTATGATTTTAATCCATTTGTGGGTCTTGAATTCAATTTTATTTCCTAATATTAGGTTTTTTTTCCATTAATGCATAATTAGATGCTTTCAATCTCATATTAATGCTAGAAAATAGATTAAGCATCAGAAAATTATGAAATTTGAACCAGACCATAGTTATGACCTTTAGACCAGTATAAAAATATTAGAGGCAAGTTTAGGTCAGTTTAAACCTAGGTTTGGCCTAAACCCTAACTTAAACCTTAAATATCAATGACATTATGGACCATGTATTAATGATGATTAATTTGTTATTAACCAGGTGATGACCAGATATCTAGATGAGCAAGAATGATTAGAAATATCTAAACTCAGGTACGTGGGCTTTATCTAAGTATATGGCTAGTTTTCTTGTGTGCAATATCTATGATGTATTACTTGTCTTTATTTGAGAATATTGCTTGGATGTACTATGATTGTAGTATCTTCGCCATGTCAATAAGAACAGCAAAGAGTATAGATGGTTTGTAGCTACTAAGTGGATATATACTCTCTCTCTCTCCCTCAATCCTCTCTCTCTCTTCCTCTAAATATAAGGTCAGCACTCGGTCCCCATAGCCCAAGGGGTGGGGAAAAATGAAGTGCGACACCACTTAGTAGTACAAACGCATCAAAAGACATCTAAAAATATGTGTTTACCTGATTATCGCTTTAAACAATGTTTTCTTTTACTCTTTCTTCTCAAGTTATTTCAATTATGCAAACATATTAGTAGTATCTTTGTACCCACGTACACAACACCTTGTGTGTTGATTCGTTGTTTCACGTATGTTTTAGGTTCAGAGCTAGCATGGGATAGGAGAAAGGAAGCGAGCAGTTGTCCAGGTTGTACCTATTGTGTTAAGATCCTATTAGCATACATGTTCATAGACTGGTAAAATTCTCTATTCAATGTGTAAATGTAATTTGTAATAATTCATTTTGTAATATACATGTTGAATGTTGAGAAATGTTATGGTGTTTGTTATATTGAACATTCATGTATGCACATATTGCTTCCGCAACGCACTCTGATACAATTGCTTAACGTTTTCGGATTTTGTCTTCTCATTTCCATGGGGTTTTGAGAAGGTGAAAATCCAGGGATGTTATAGTTGGTATCAGAGCATGAAAAATAGCTACACCTGACAATTGCTCACCATGAAACATAAAACTAAATTTCACATTTTACTTTAAACCCTAGAAACTTAGTAAGTTATTCAATAGGAATAAGTTATGACTTAGCCTCTAGGTTAGAACCTAGATGTTTGAGAACTAGGTTTAGACAAGTGTGTGAGACTCTTTCCATATAGAGCTCATATGTATTGGGTAGCTACACTAGTCTACACCTTGTGCTCACCATTTCACTAGGTTACGTGACACTAGACTATCTACTGTGTGTGGGACACTCGATTTTGCTGATTTGGTTTTGTTTTCCAATCGGCTCGAGCCTCGAGTGTTTTCTCTGACGTCTTCTTTCTCGGAGAAAAAAAACTATATAATATTTTATTATATATATGTAAATATGAAATTGTGTCCCTCACACTATAGGGTAGTTAGTGTTCATGCAACCTAAGTGAAAGGGAGTGACATCAGTCTAGAAGAGAGAGAGTAGTCTAGATTAGATGTCTAGAGCCTTATCAAGATATGTGATACATAGAGTAGATGATAGAATGATAGATGATGTAAGCAAGGATGATCTAATATAGATTCGATCTTTGAGGTATATGTTGATTATAAAGATCTAAGTTATAAATGAGGTTTGAATCCAATTTTGGATAATCTAAGCTAAGTCTTGATGATAAAAGTACATACTCTTTCTTACTTAAGATGAGCTAAGTTAAGATAATGTTGAATATGCATGAGCCTCAAGCTCTTTTACAAGGAGGACCTCCAGTGTTAGGACAAGATACGTGGTGAACTCCTGAGAGAGTGAGACCCACAAGGAGAGGGTCATAGGACCTGTCGTACGATATATGAAAAATATGTGATATATATGTGAAATGATGTGTCCTAAGCTGGGTTACTCCTAAGTAGATGAGTTGAGTCCTTTTGTATGATTCAATCCTTTATATCAGAGTTGGGTAAAAAAAATGATGGGTAGGTGACTCATAATGAGAAAGTCAATCATTTTGATTGAGTTAGGTCCTAGCTTGAGTGACATATGTTTGTGAATCTCATCATTAGTTGCAAGTGAGGTAATATGTGAACTCTGATTTTGAGAGTAAAATGCCTTGTGCATAAGATACTCATAAATGTTGTTGTTTCCACTTCTCTTTCTCTATATATGATGCTAGAAGCCTCACTTGAGCTATTTGGATGATCATGTCTGAAGGGTCACTCATATAAGGCTAACATATCCTATATTTCCTTCCTATATCATACATGCAATATCCAAGTTTTAAATCATGATAAGATTGATTTAGTATATCCTTTTTCCCTTCATTTCATACATGGAAGATATAAATTTGAAAATTTTGTGCTTGAAATAGAGATATATTTGGATCATTGAGTACATGATAACGAAATAAAGTTCCTAACCTCAAATATTTAGAACCTAAGTTTCTAGATTAATGGTATTTCTCATACAATATGGTGGAACCCTAATGCGTAAACACGATGATCTATCCCCTCTTATGATGAAATCATGGTACTATGTCTATAATGAACCATAATAATGATGTTAATAAGTGTGATAATCATGATAAGTGATGATATGAAATCTTGATATCACCCTACATAGATGAGAAGGGTGAAAGATGAAACTTGAGCAATACCTTATCAACTTTATATGTAAGAGCAAACCTACTTTTTAGGCGTAATGAGAGATGTAAATCCTAAAATACTAGAATTTAGTGTTATGACTAGGACATTAAATGACGGTTCTTCTTATTTAAGATGGGGTGTGTGATAAAGTGGATTTTTGCATTATAATGAAATAATTACACTTCTGCCCTCTTTATACTCACTCATGATCCTCAATCTTTTTCCTCAGCTTAATAATAAATTTTAAGACTCAAATCCAAGATATGGTGACCGATGTTGATTTTATACACATTATAACATCACAAATTGGATTCATTCATCACTTTGTCCAAAGAATCAAATTGGTCAATCAAACTTTGTCTTTTTGTTCTCAAACTTTTTATAAAGGTTCTCCACATTTTTGTGAGGCTTTGGTACAGATTTGAGGTTATTTGGATATTCCTATGATTTTCTATGAATTTTGGAAGTTATCTTCTCAAAATCCTTTTATTTGCCTTTTTTTTGGGCTTTTTCCAAGTCAGCAATCCGGGGCAAAGGGTCTGGGGCGAGCCACATCCCTTGGATCTGCTGCCCGCGGATCCAAGCCCGATCAAGCGGCCAAAACGTTATCTTCAACCTCCCGCAATCAGCGGGGAGGTGATTAAGAAACAACAATGATCGATTTCCCGGTCTTGACCACTTTTTGAAAATCTAAGCGAGCCAAAATGCTCCCCTCGCAAATTTGAACTCACTGAGCCCTAGTTTGACCCCTTTTGTATGCCTTTGTGCCGCCAAAATGATACATTTTCCTTGTGCCTCTCCTCCCGGCGGCCATGACTGCTGCTCCAAGTCCTCTAGCCCTAAACCTAAACCAAACCCTATAAAATCCCTCTCAAATGGCCGCCTACATCTTTCCACACGGATCCCCCACCCTTTCCGTGCTTGCACGTGGACACACACACCCCATTTTTTGTTTCCGATATGTAGCTGCTCCAAGCAGCAATGCCGCTGCACGGCCACCCTCGGGCGCCCCTGCAACTCACCTCATCCTCCCTTTCTTTGGCTTCCATCGAGTCCGCGAGGTGGTGGCGGACTGGGACGGCATGCTCATAGCCTCCCTCAACCACTCCTGCTCCTGGAGCAGCTCCACGCCAGCAAGCTCCTCCGCCCTGGTCTTGGGCTTGCTCGGGGCTTCACGCGGAGAACTCTGTGTGAGGAAAGGGTGACCATGAACCACCGGTTCAACAGAGCCAATAAACCAATGTCTGAACCAATCAATAAGGGAGAAAACCAGATGAACCAAGATTGAACCAGCCCTCCAAGATAACAAGTCACAATGATTATGTGGCTAGATCCGGGCCACTGGTTGTGCATCTGACAGTCCTCGATTTTTTTTGTATCAAAGGTATTTTCGCTCCTTCTTTGACAAATATTCATATATATGTCCTGATCTTGTTTTAATTGTAGAAAATACATCCTAGCTCCAAATATTACAAATAAGTAGTCAATCTTGATCAAAAAAATCTAGTGAATCCATTAAAAATATTTTTGAAACCTGATTTCAAACTGTGTTCACTGATTTATCTAAATCATCATCTATTGATTATGTAATTAGTCTAAATGACTCAATGTTGTGATTAAGACTTTGGTAACCTTATATCTGACTCTGATTTTTATCTTGAGACATGAAATCATACTTGACTAGACGAGATCTGATCTCATTGTCTTAACCACCTTTGAATATTAATCTTATGCCTTGAAGTAATTTTGATGATATCTTAATATAATTGATCTAAATCTTGTGGCATATCTAAATTTGTTGACCTAAAAGTCGATCTCTGATTTACTCATCAGAACTTGATCTGATCTTGAACAACATGATGATATAAATATTTGATGATGACTTGGATAATGATCATAAAGTTAAGGTTTACACATATGATCCTAGAAACCTAAGTAGGTCATCCATTCTTGAAACATGCTTGATATTTGAATAAATGTTAGACATTTGGAAATGTTGACGGTGACCTAACCCTAAGGTTGACATAGGAAAAGTGTAACCTAATCTCGAATGCTGAGACCTGATATTCTAAACATCATGATCTTGACCCTTGATCCAATCTTGATGATTTAGGATCTGACTCGAAGGGTTGACCTATTGATCGGATATTGATTATACTCGAAATCTCGGTGAAAGGTATGCTATTTATATAACTCCTCCTTGATTGTATTGAAGATACTTTTATGTATCTCTTGACCATATGCTTGGCTATTTACTTGGATGAGCTATTGTTCCCTATGATTAGTCTTCTGTTTTTCTATATTATATTTTGAAAAACATGAAAACATAAATTGAATGCCCATTATGACTGCCCGTATATTGATGTTGATAATGATGATGATATTGATAATGTTGATAATGTGGATATTGAGTACAACAACCCCCTCATTTGGAAGTGGGACTTGTACATTGGCTTCCTATGTTCCTATGGTGAAAAGGGCCTAGTGACCTTCCCCATCGCGTTGGGGTAATAGAGTCATACAAAATATATAAGCATGCTTCTTAAATTACAGCATAATGGGAATTCGTAATAAAAGTTGATTTGCTTGAAAAACTTGTCAAATAAATGTTGGTTTTGCAAATTGCATATTATTCTTTGAAATATAAGTCCTGCCAAGTATACTTATTTTCTTATAAACTGTTTTGCTTGATTTTGATAGCGTACCGTGCAATTGCATGATTGTGTCTTGATTTTATTGATTTTAGGAAATACAAAATGGAATACTGAATAAGATCGCTTCCGCACTCATACATTCTGATGACAAAGAAAAATCTCCATATTGGGTTAGTATGTCTTTTAATTATCCAGTTTTTGAGTTATTTATTTCTTATTGTATATGCCAGTGTGATTGATCTTATGGGGCCACTCAGGGACGGGCGCTTCAATCCTTTTTCTACTGTCTAGGCAGTAGGATTGGGATTGGGGTAAGAACGGTTCCGTGACAGGGTGAGTACACCCTAGATACCATGAACTAAAGATGAAACTTAGGCTACATCCAGAATTATGATGGTTTTGGTACCTAGGAGTGGTGACCGTATGAATCAGGACTTCTTGACATCACCCTGAGTATATGATCGTTTGAATTTTGAGGACGAAATTCCATATAAGATGGGGTGAATGCGATGACACTGATTTTAAGGTTTTGACACCCAACATAATAAATTTAGATTGCGAACATCCTTCAAGATTAATGTTGAGTTGACTATTTGATTATTCAATTTCAAATTATTTATCCACCTAGAATGTGTGATTGAGGTACTATTGATTACCACTAGACCTAATTGAATTCAACTATGACGAATAGCTCTGATATATCAATTTGGATAATTATGAGGTAAGAGTTCTATTTATAGTCACAATAAACTCAAGTATCCATTTGATGATCCTAGAAGTATGCTAGTATCTTAACAAGTATTTTTGGACTTGTAGGATCTAGATTTGATGATTAATTTAATTAAATCCAAGGTTTTTAAATCTATTTGTAGGGTGGTTTGATGAATTTATTTGTATGACATGAGTCTCAAACCTTGAAATAAGGTAGATCGTGAGTCTCAAACCTTGAAATAAGTAGATCGAATGACGATGAACCTCTGACCAAAATCTGATGAAGAAACGATACTCCTAAAATAAGTTATTCAACTTTTAGGACACCTTGATTATGTGATTGAATGGGATTGAGAACTATGGTCAATTGTGTTAAAATCTTGTCATGCAGTCCACTTAAGTTAGAGGAATGTGTCTCCAGCTAGGTGAGGCCAAGGATGGGGCAGTGGCTCAATATGAGCCGTTCTCAGTAATCCAGCGGAGGAGACTTTGTCTCCTACCTCCGAATTCAATGGATCGGATGATACTGGAGGGGAGAACTCTTGAGGGCTCGGTCAAGAGTCTGTTTTGGAGTTTTAGGTTGCAACTGATGTCTTCCTCACACCATGCGAATCTAGGGACCCCACATTAGCAGCTTGGTGTGGAGTTTTGAGAGAGATACACATGCTATCTCTCTTGGCCCTCTCCATCGTGAGTTGCAGAAACCAACCCAGAGAAGTGGAGCATGAAAAGGTGGATACCAGCAAGATCCATGGAAGGGAATTGATCACCAACCCATTTCTTAGCTCACAGATCCATTTTTCATCTTGGGAAAGGATGGACACATGTTTTCGACCTAGGTGTTTCTGGAGCTAGAGTGTCGGCTTTGGGAGCAGCCTAGAGGAATCTCAAACCTGGTTCAAGCCATGTTTCAGTGCAGTGGAGGTTTGGTGAGTCTTTCTGGAGCATTTTCGGGAAGTTTGAGGTGAGGGTAGGCCTTTCCTCTCTTCCCCTCTCTCGCGGCGGCGAGGCAACCATGAACCTGATGGGATTGAGATCCACAGCTGTGCGTGAGGAGCCACCGCGTCGGTGGGTCTCCTTGAGCTTTAGGGAAGATGAGGTCCCCTTTCGTCTTCGCTTGGGGCTCTGTTCCTCACTTTCTGGCTCGCCATTGAGCCCATTCACGGCGGCGGCATCGTCTGGGCACGAAGGGAGAATCCGCGTGTGGGGTTGGCAAAGTGAGACGGGTCAGTAGCGGCTACCTTAGCAGCCGGTTCAGCTAATTCAGGGTGAAGCAAGTAGTTGTAGGTCCCAAGGCCCCCCTATATGGGAAACTTGGCAGAGATCCAAGCCCCAAAGAGAGAGATCCAACGGCTCACAAAAACTCAGATAGGTAAATATCTCAAATTATATGCAGATCTTAGAAAATTCAATAAAAATTGCACCATTGGCCAAATAATTCCCCAAAAATATCCCTGGACTCATAATAATGTCCTCTACATTACTGGATCCCCAGATCAGTCCTTTGATGCACATTTACTAATATTATATAGTTTAGATGATAATACCCCATTTAGGTTTCATTAAATGAAATAAATTGTATACATCTGACATAAATTCTCAGAAAATTCTTATAGATCCCTAATTATGATTTTAATCCATTTGTGGGCCCTGAATTCAATTGTATTTCCTAATATTAGGTCTTTTCCCATTAATGCATAATTAGATGCTTTCAATCTCATATTAATGCTAGAAAATAGATTAAGCATCATAAAAGTATGAAATTTGAACCAGACCATAGTTATGACCTTTAGACCAGTATAAAAATATTATAGGCAAGTTTAGGTCAGTTTAAACCTAGGTTTGGCCTAAACCCTAACTTAAACCTAAAATATCAATGACATAATGGACCATGTATTAATGATGATTAATTTGTTATTAACTAGGTGATGACCAGATATCTAGATGAGAAAGAATGATTAGAAATCAATGAACTCAGGTACGTGGGCTTTATCTAAGTATATGACTAGTTTTCTTGTGTGCAATAGCTATGATGTATTACTTGTCTTTATTTGAGAATATTGCTTGGATGTACTATGATTGTAGTATCTTCGCCATGTCAATAAGAATAGCAAAGAGTATAGATGGTTTGTAGCTACTAAGTGGATATATACTCTCTCTCTCTCCCTCAATCCTCTCTCTCTCTCTTCCTCTAAATATAAGGTCGGCACTCGGTCCCCATAGCCCAAGGGGTGGGGAAAAATGAAGTGTGACATCTCTCTCTCCCCTCTAAATATAAGGTCGGCACTCGGTCCCCATAGACCAAGGGGTGGGGAAAAATGAAGTGCGACACCACTTAGTAGTACAAACGCATCAAAAGACATCTAAAAATATGTGTTAACCTGATTATCGCTTTAAACAATGTTTTCTTTTGCTCTTTCTTCTCAAGTTATTTCAATTATGCAAACATATTAGTATGTATCTTTCTACCCACGTACACAACACCTTGTGTGTTGATTCATTGTTTCACGTATGTTTTAGGTTCAGAGCTAGCGTGGGATAAAAGAAAGGAAGTGAGCAGTTGTCCAGGTTGTACCTATTGTGTTAAGATCCTGTTAGCATACATGTTCATAGACTAGTAAAATTCTCTATTCAATGTGTAAATGTAAGTTGTAATAATTCATTTTGTAATATACATGTTGAATGCTGAGAAATGTTATGGTGTTTGTTATATTGAACGTTCATGTATGCAATATTGCTTCCGCAACACACTCTAATACAATTGCTTAACGTTTTTGGATTTTGTCTTCTCATTTCCATGGGGTTTTGAGAAGGTGAAAATCCGGGGACGTTACACTTCCTCTATAACTCAAACTATTCAAAATCATTATAAATCCATACTCTAGTTTCAATTGTCTTCTAATGGACAATGTAAGCTAAGAATATGAGAATTTTCCCGATGGTCATCTACATTATTGCTTTGATACCACATTCTGACACCCCCATTTTTGTAACGGAAGAAAAAATAACCATTCAAAAAAATGTTGGGAGTGTCACAACTATGATATACATAACAATAGCAATACACAAAACCATACAGATTGTGTATGAATGTAATTCTCATTATTTTCTTAGCAAAGGGATTTATTACATCATCGTGTATAAAAGAAACGTAATACCATGATACTACTTTATACATATCTCATTCCAAATTTGTGATCATGTAGATGGATCCCCAACAAGCAATCCTTCTATCTTTTCACTTGCAAAGTCTTACTTGGATGTTCTCTATAAATCTTGAAACTTGCGAGCATCTCATCCCCCATCATGCACCAAGGGAAACCTATATTAGAGTAAGTGACATTGAATTCTAATAAAATAAAGGAGATGATTGCATTATAAAAACTTGTAATCTACAACTAAAGTACATGTCATTTATCTTTATGTGGTCACTATTATACAATAATTTTTCTTCTATGGCAATGTGTGCCTTCTATGGTGAAATTCTCCTTCTGTGGCATGAAAGCCTTCTGGTGACACTGTGGTGTCTTCTATGGCATAACATGTCTTTTATGGTGCAACACGCCTTTTTTGGCATAAATGCCTTCTGTTTTGTATATTGCAGCACTTCTATTCTGTAAGGACTAGTTAGATAATATCAAAATCATGTTCTAGTTTCATTGTCTAATCTTTTATGTTTCTTTTCTATTTCTAATTCTGATGTTATCCCTAATTCTATTTTTATTCGGATTCTATATCTCAACTAACAGAGATAAATTTTGAAGTATGTATTCTGCTCTGGCATACTATATTCTAAATTCTATTTTGACTTGTATGATAAATCTATATTTTGATATAAAAATAAGGAACTAAAAATTGGAGATAAATTTTGACATTTTCATTCTAAGTTCTAGTAATTCTATTTTTGAATCTTGAATCTCATTTAAGAAATAACTATGATAAACCTAAATTCTAGATTCCCTATATGTTCTGATATTCTAATCTACAATTCATAACAAGGAATTGACGTACTGCAATAAATTCCAATGATATATTCTGAGTTCTAATGATTCACATGTTGATTTATAACATTTATGCATGACTGACAACTTGAAGTTGATAATTTCTAAAATCTAGGAACGAGCTATCTGAGGCAGTATTTCTATCATACTGGAAAGTAATGCTCTCCATATGTACATTAGACCACATGTCTAATGAATTATTCTAAACATGATAATTAGACTATCAGTCTAACATATATAATATGAATTCTAGGACATGGTACACTTACCTATAATTAGCCAAGTCTTATGTAACACTGCTTCAAGTCTTGCTTCTAACCTTCTCTTAAAAAACAAAGGGTCTATGACTTTTCATGCCTTCTCTTACATTCAAGACTTCTAGGATTATTACTATAATCAATTAGGGTTTTGAAGTACATGTGTCTAACTCTTGGGTGAATCTTAAGAACGTGCACATGATCGTATGTTCTAAGGAATACTATGGTGTATTATTTTACCCTATGTAGTAGATGTGTTATATGAGTTAGAGTTAGGGTTTTGATCACATTTGGTTCTTCTTATATTAATTCATTAACTCTTCCTTTAACATTGATTTAGAGTAAAGATATAAGGATCCATGTCCAAGTTCTTAGAAGAAATTGAAGGGTTCTAATTCAGATCTCATTGATTCACATATACACAGACATTATCTCTATGTTCTTATTAAATAATTTTCTACATACCTTGGGTTATACATTAGGTTACATTATAGTATCACCATCATTACAAATGACTTATCTTCGATCAAAGTCATTAAGATTTCTAGTTTATGTGTTTGCTTGGATCAATAGTGTGGCAATACATCCCACTATCACATAGATAGCGAGGTGTTACACGAAAACGTGCGGAAAACACCATAACCACATATTACCAAAAACACGGGTTAATTAAAACCGATTGCGGAAAGCTGATAAACTGAGAAACTATTACATATAGGTCCTCGTCCTGCAAGAAAACATGTTATATAAACATTTACGAGCCCTGATATGTGTCCACAGCTTAGAGCAACAGTTGTCTTGTCATCACATGAGTTCATCACCTGTTAAATATATACATAAAGGCCCACATCCGGCCAACAGCAGGATATACAAAGGATCAACAACCATACATCGTGAAACAATGTCAAAATGCTCCCAAGGACCTAAGAGTACAGGGATGACTCTAGACTCTACTAAGAACGTCAAAACAACAACATGTCCATCTCTTGCCTTCTACTGCTCGTCTTTCTGCTCGGCCGCAACTCCGCGACCACCACCACGTCTAGCTCGAACACCTGAAAACCAGCAGGGTGAGACAATCGAACATTGTCCCAGTGAGAAACATAACTCCCCGCTGAAACTATAAAACCAGAAGGATAAAGCAACAACAGAAGATAAACAGTAAAATGTAGAATAATAACAGTCTATGCAGCAAGGCTATGCGTACCATCAAGCTTACTAGGATGTATGGAAGACATATCATTAACTATCTCTTTATGGAACATAAGTTTATAAGATCTTCTTGCATAACATGAGGAACATATAAGTAATTGTATGTATAACAAGGTTAACTACGCAAGCAAGGTCTCAACCAATGTTTCGTGTTTTGCCTTAAGTAATAAATACTATGCGGCTGGATTACATATTTTTATGCCCTGAGGAAGTGAACCGTACCATTCAAATCCAACCGACGGCTACGAAACCCAGAGCCGGTGCCATACAAGGTCAGTGAAAGAGTCGGACTCCACGACCTCCCACCTCGTGGTCAGTGCACGAGTACAACACAAGCAGGACCGTAGTCTCACGCTGAAGTGGTCTTAGCCACAGGGTCAGCTCCATAGGCTACACATCCTCTAGCCCACCTTGGTACAGGTCACAGGGCTAGTATATCTGAGCCACAGGCCTGTTCACCGTGCGCTGAGCCATGAACGCATTCATGCTCCACATATCACATATCTTGAGCCATGGGCCTATTCACCATGCTCTTCACATACCCCGAGTCTGCAACCAAATCTACACTCGAATCCTCACTATTTTAGGCTAGGAGAAACCTCACATACTCAACAATATGTGCTCCGGGTTAACCCGTAGGAGAACCCGTTTCACCATCTCCAGCTCCTGACGATGATGGATCTATGGCCAGGGCAACTACATGATATATTCCACTGTGATTAATTGGTATCTTTTATATTGATTGCAAGATTCAACCAAGTTGTATAACATGCAAACTATAACAGGAAATAAACAACATAAAACTCAATGTTATGCTTTTATAGTAATCACATCATCCTGATCCATCACAAGGATCCAGCAGTACATGTTATCACTTGGCCTCTTGTCAATCATCCATATCCATCTCAAGGATCACCACATACCATGGGATCTCAATTCCTCATCACATAGTGCCACTGCCTCTCAAGGCTTACATCATCATCATGGGATAGAAATCCCCAGTACTCTAATCATGTACATTATACAGATTATTTCAACATCTAGAGTAACAATCACAGCAGAGTCACTCAACATATACATATACCTCATAGCCATTTTTAATTGGCTATGCATCACCTGCATTGTTAGTAACAACAATAAATAGAAGGACCATGATATCGACATAGGGTGATATTGATAATTATATGCTTTATCAATCGTGCCTCAACTTCTGATCATAAGCATAGGTTACATCATTAAGCAAGGCATTCTACATGCTTATCATTTCCTTACCATTATACATGATCATATGCACGTGAAATGTTGTATTAGAATACATGAAGGAGATCTACTATCATATCAATAGCTTCCATAATAAACCAATCATGATAGAATCCAACATATCAGGTTTCAAACGAGGAACAAGACCCTCACTATTTCCCCCAATACCCTCACCATAAGTGGTATCGGACAGGGCTCCCTCTATCGTCCAACCATATCGGTCAACATGTGATGGCCAAGCATACTAGGTGACGTGCAACGTGGCATTGTGCAGCACTGGTGGTATATCGTGCAACAAGGCCTTGTGAGTCATAATGTGCAACGACCAAGGGTACCAGGTGACGCTCTGTCGGGCAGGGAACTCATTCTAGGGGGACACCCGAAATTACAAGGTAAAAACTAGGGAGAGGATATCGGGCAACACCATCAAACAAAGCATAACGCCAAGGTGCAACTCAACCTGACATTCAACCAACATAACCATGCTCTATCTCATAGGGTAACGAAGAAGGTGTGACGCCCGTCATAGAACCAGACCCCAACACCCCATCGACCAAGGTATAGCAGCACAAGGCAAACATCTAACCACGATGTATCGGGCATGTCATCTTAGCATGGTGTGACGCCCGTCACACAAGGCAGGAACTAGGCATGTGACGCCCGACACAACAACCATCATGTGTCGTCCAAGACTCAAGATCAAATGGGGTATCATCCATCACAGCTACCACCACCTATCATCCAAAGCATCTAGTTCAAGAGGGCTATCGGGCAGCACCTCCCCAGGATTTTAACAACCAAGATACAATTCGTCACTAACCTCAAGCACAAGGGCATCAAACCCTAAAGAGTCAAGAAGATGGCTCACCTCTCAACTTCAACGAGAGAGGGGTTTTGCACATCTCTTAACATCCATCGGGCAACACAAGGGGACAACCCTAATCGAGGTCCACAACTACCATCAAGCTCACCCTTCTAGTCCATGGTGAGAGGAGGGTGTTGCTTAAGCTAATAAAGCTCAAGCTCACTCCTCAAGACCTAGGCGAGAAGAGAGTGTTGCTCACCAAGAAACCCTAGGATATAGGTTCGGCCAACATGAAGACTAAGCAAGAAAACAAAGCTAACAACATATAAGAACATGAAAGGAGGTAGAATAGTTAGGGTTAGGAGTTATGCAACCCGCCTTAAGCAAGCTCCAAGCTCCAAGGAAGAAGAAATCTCCAAGGCAGGATCGGCCACCAAGATAGCTCCTCCAAGGGTGTCATCCACCAAGCTTGCAAGGGAGAAGGGTATCGTGCACCAAGGTAGAGGAGAAAACCAAGAGACTAAAGGATCCCTAGCAAGAGGAAAAGAACACATATATAGAAGGGAAGGGAGGAGAAAACAAGGTAGAGCCAAGCAAGGTGTCACCCACCTAGGGACACTTGTCCTAGTGCACGAGCCACCACTCTAGCAAGCCCTAAACACATGTTCAAGGCTATTGCCACATGCAAGCATCAAGCACCAAGTGTCCACTAGTGGTGACACAAACAAGGTCAAAGCTTTGTCAAAGGCTCATGGGCGACACACCACCACTCCTCCAGGCCGACACACTCCACACTGGGCGACACACTTCCCTGGGCGACACAGCCTGGGTGACACAAACACGTCCTGGCCGATACAAGGGTCCAACAAGACAAAGGCAAAGCTCAACAAAGCCCAACAAGGTCAACCAATCCCAAAGGAACTCAAGCAACGAGCCCAAACCTTCCTCTCTACACTAAAGGAAGCAAAGAGAGGGAGGAACACCTCTCAAGGTGGCAAACTTGCCCACAAACCCTAGACTTGGGTTATTTGCAAGTAGCACCTCCAACTCTTGACAGAGCTCAAACAAACCCTAATCACTACTAAAGGTGATTAGCAAGCAACAAAGCACCAGGGTTAAGCAAAGCAAATAGGGTAAACCCTAAACGAAGGTCAGGGTCCTTACAAATAGTTTCCACACCCTTATGTATGACTAATAGATGTTAGTCCCTTAGTTTAAACATATTCAGCAAAATCATTATCGTGACCATAAAACATTATTACTCTTATTACTGACTCATTCTCAATAAGTGACTTGCATTACTGTTCTTAATATTTAGGTTGACTCATCAAACTTCAGACTAGGTAATATGGCTAATGAAAAAAAAAATCATGAATCATATCACTAATATGTAAATAATATGCACATATATGAATAATTAACTATTGGTTCATCATTAGATTAAAATGAGTGTTCCATTAGGCATTACATTATTCTGATTCCTTGTCTAATATTTAGAAAACTTTTAGATGAATGGATTGATTATTAGTATCTTACTATGTTCACACCATTACCCAACCACTCATTGGGGTAATAAATAAATGAATCAGAGATGAAAAAAAACAAGAAAGGTATAGGGAGGCCCTCGTCTCAACCATGACCTATTTGTGAAAACAAAAGCTTTACCAGGAAACAAAGAAGAGACCATCTATTCTCTAAGAAATAAACATGGATTCATGGAAGGGAGGGAGAGAAGAATTTGTGCCTTTTAAAGCATTTGAGGGTGGTTTCAAGGTTAGAACCAAAGTCCTTTTGTGTTTACAGGGACAAAAAACTCAAGCCAACAAAGACATGGATGTCAGGTACAAGAGAAAACATGGGTAAATGAGATCTAGGAAAATACCTTAGAAGACAACTGGGTAGAGGTTGAAGAAGCTTTGACCAATCTACATGAAGCTTCTCACCACTTAATTACAGTCATGGCATGTCCATACGTTTCCAGCATCAAGCTTTACAATGCACTCCCCATCAGTCCAGTCAGGTGGCTACTTTGGTGGATCATGATTCAAACTGAGGCCAGGGTTTAGGTCTCTGGTGGTCTGGGATGGTCTTAGAGAATCTGATTGAACGGGTTCAACATAGAAAGAGAATCTCATTGAGCACCGGTGAGGAAAAGGTGGAGTAGGTCTCAGATCTTCAAGGGTGTTGGAATCAAATTGATGGTTGAGGCATTTTGAAATGAATAGGGAGACGCTTCTCTAGCTCCTATAGGGCAATGGTGTCACTGAAGGATACCTACACTCAACTCTCCAGAGAAGAAGAATGGTGGGGGTTTGAGCATTTCTAGTTGGATGAAAACTAGGGTTCAAGAAAGGGTTTAAAAGATGTCGATTAGTCTCCTGAAGCGAGTGAATAAATTCATTTACAAAATGACTAAGTAGATTGCAAAAAAATCCTTGGTTGATTGGAAGAAAGACTATTGCCCAAAGTCAAGAGGTGGAAGGTGACTAGTAAATGGTTGTGATTAAGTCGATTTATCCCATGTCCCATCCAACAGCCCATTAAAACTGAAAAGAAAAGAAAATTTTGACAATTGCTATTATCTTATCTTTATTAGGTATTATATTGTGGAATTTATTTTCCTGATCAAACGAACTCTGAATAATACCAAATTTTCATAACTTGTCCAATCTCACATATAGAATATCCTAGCAGGGTTCATTTTGCATAAAGGTTCCATAAAGGTTACTATTATTAAAATAAGATAAAGCTTTATTATTGTGTAACTAATTATCCAAATATATTTAAGCCTTGGGAAATTGTGTGCCAGTCTTCTCACTCATTAACAAGAAAATTCTCAATGCATTCTATTAATCAGAATTAGGGATTGACATGATTATATAATGGTGACATGAACAATACGTACTTAGAAAATTATATTAAAATGATGCAAATGTGGATGTTACACATTCATGTCCATCATTTAACTAGAACTAGCTTACATTTAGATTTTCTCAATTTGTCCTAATTATTAGGATTTGAACCAAATTCATGGTTTTCATGGCATATTTGAGCAGCACTAAAGTGGAGATAATGGTATCTCAAACCGACGAGCAGGCATGAGAGATTTTTGATAAATAGACCAAATTTTGGTTGATTTGTCCCTTCATTCGTTGATTCTTGATAGGTGCAATCCCTATGACAACTTTTGGAATCCCAACACTCATCAACTCAAGAAACTCCTACATGTTTTCTACTGACAAATCCCATCCCTCTCCCACAGGTGGAGGCCTTCTGATAGAAACATTGTGCGCCCTCTTTCCTATAAATGTAGATTTGACATCTTCCTTCAGGTGGAAGTTATGTTCTCACCTTCTAATGGAACTCCCAACTCACCAACCAAAGGAACTCCTATGCTCATCTAATGATGAACACAAGTGACATGAGACATGTCTGCCTTAACCGATGGAGGTTATGGACTATGCCTATCGATGGAAGGGATGAATATGTCTTCCATTAAGATTCCTATTCACACCTTATTATGGACCTTCTAGATTCCCAATGGATGGAATTCCAATGTTTGCCTACTGATGGTTGTCCTGACCCTTTGTCTACCGATAAAAATACTAAACACCACAAGACCCATTATCTTCCTCCTACAACTACCTCTTTCCTTCATGGTCACCGACCACTAGACTCCAAGATGGATAGGGTGGGTTTGAAACAACCTATAAATACAAGGCCACTACCTCTAGGAAAAGGATCCATTCTTGAAACCACCAGGCTTCCACAATCCATACTCAACATCCATCTCCATTTTCCATTGATGATTTCCATCGTGTGAGGACTCATCAACTGAAGAAGATTCTTCCTCCACTAAGGATCCATGGTCTTGATCTTAAAGGAGAAATAGATTGACAATACCTCCCATCCACAGTGATCATGCACATACTTCACTCTCACACCAACTAGTAAAATGTATAAAGAAGGAGATCAATGACTTCTAATTCACCTCTGATAAATGTCAAGGAGTGTTCTTGCTGCATTTAATATGCTCTCACCTCCAAGTTGAAGAATACTATTACACACCACAGATATGTCTTCTTCTTCTCCCATGATGATGTCTATCTCCCTTTTTTCCCTTGTTAAACTTGTTATTGCTTCCATGGGAGAGTATTCCTCTTGCAAGGGTGCATGAAGTAGCCCTGCTACCCAATTTTGTCCTCTTTAATGCATCTATTATCGTATGGGCCATTATTTATTTAGAATAAATTGCTTTACGCTTGTAATCCTACCTAGTCATCAAGTTTACATGTTTATCATATTTTTGGTGTGGAGAACTTAGAATCCAGGATCAAGGATGCTAACTAATTCATGTTAAAACCCTTGATGAGAACTTCAAATAGGTGTTTTCTAGAGTGATAGATGAATGATCTCTAAGTAGTATAGAATGACATATTTTTGGATTTTAATATGAATGACATAAGGAGGATTTATCTAGCCTCAAGGTATGTAATTTTCATGCTTAATATGATATAATGAAACATTGAATAATAGGTAGTTGTCATGAGACCCATATCCCCTTAGTGTTTCCATCCATTGATATAATCAACCCTTACTCCATCTCTTTTCATTAATGCAATCTTTTTTTACTCAAACCAAATGTAATATTCTACTAAATACTAGTTCTTATCCGTTACATGATCGAATAATTCTTAAATATGTTGTTCTTTGGGCTGGATCCAATACATACTATGATAACATCAGTCCACTTGTAGGTCATGATTATTGTACGTAGTCTAGGTAAAAATTTGGGGCCTTTTTCCTAGGTGCATTTGTATGTGCGCTAAAATATAGACCAAATTTTGGTAATGTTATCAGGGAAAATGTAATTTTTTGATCAACTTAACTAACTTGTACCCAACTAGCCATTACATCACCTAACTTTGAAATCAATACACAAAGGGTGATGATGATGCAAAACAATAGTTTTGTAGAATGAGCTAGTGAAAATGCACATGACCATTTATAGAAGTTGATAGATCTCTATGTACTAAGCAAGCTAGTTGGTGTATCTAAGGATGTCATTAAGATAAAGCTATTATATTATTCCCTCATCACCAAATCTAGTGTATGGTACAACCCCCTAGATGACCACATCATCACAACTTGGCAGGAATTCCAGAACAAGTTCTTAGAGAATTTTTTTTCTGTCCTCACTGATTGAATTCAGATGCAAATCACACAATTCAAGAAAATCCCAATGAAAACTCTCTTTGAAACTTGGGAACAATTCAAAGAGTAATTATGCAAATGTCATCATCATGACATTCCCTCTTCACAACTTATCGAGCAATTATATAGGGGGGTGGATGATGACATTAAACAATTCCTTGATACCACATCCAATGGAGAACTCATGCGGTAGAGGTATAAGGATGCATGGAGAGTTTTGAGTAGGGGAGTTAAGAACCAAGTCAATCAAGTTTTATCACACAAGCAAGATGTTCTCAAGGTGGACACGAAAGAAGACAATCTGAGGTTAAGGCTATCATTGAATACTTGAAAACTCTTGTTGTCAAACAAGATTAGCATAAGTCATCCTTCGCGAGGCATGGGCAGAGAGGCTCATCTCCCTTCCAAGATAGGTTACCCTCAAAAGTCTGCTAAGTGTGTAATGTAGAAGGCTACAGTAGTCTACAATGCAACCATCTTTACCAATATACATTGAACATGCACCAAGCTCATTTTAATAGTAGCTCCATCACTAACAAAGTCAATGTTGTCAACTCCATTTCATTATAGGGGTGCTACAACCCAATAGTCTAACAAATCACCTAGGCTTCCAATATGAAAATCGAGAAGGATCAGTAAATTCTCACCAGATCAAGTAGGATCACATTTAGAACCAAGTTCGTAGCCCTCCTAGTAGTAAAAAATAAAAATACCACCAAAAAAAAAGTCAACCTTGAATAGTACTATTACAACTTCAATCAAAATAACAACTACAATTTAGGATAATATCCCTACAATCAACAAGGACAACTTCTCCTAGGTTAGCACAACCCATAGAGCATGGCTGCCTCCTGTCATCAAGGTTCTGTGGACACCATTAAGAAGATACTATAAATCGAGTGGTGATACAATAATTCCATGGAGGCTCAACTTGTGCAGATTTCCGAAGCAATTTGCCCTACAATATTTCATTTGTAGGTGAACCTGAGAGCATTTCCTAGAATCAGGTTGAGCACCTGAATGGAGTAACCACAAATTCTAGATTTTTTTTACAAGAACCACCAGACCTAGTCAACAACAACAAGCTAGTTCTTAAAGATGATGATGATGATGAAGTCACTCTGATGGTTGAACATGCTCAACCAGTTATTGAAATACCAAGGCAAGGTGACACATCTTCTCCTAAGAGGATCAACAGACCCAATCTCGAGAAGGAATACAAAGCTACATCTGCCTTCCCTATCATATCAGTGGTGTCTGTCAACAAAATGTGTGTCCCTTACCATTGCTATTTAGCTCAGAACTAGCTACACTCCATATTCATTAAGTTCAAGGAAGCAATGAGGAAGCTACACATTGATAATCCCTTCTTTGATGTTTTGGTATAAATTCCCTCTTGGACCAAGTTCTTCAAAGATCTACCCACTTGTAAGTACCTAACAAAGGATTTTTATATTGTGAAACTACCATGTACATCATCTAATCACCTAAGATCTGACGTCCAAAATGGAGTCAGATATTGAATAATCATATTATAATTTATAACCTGATACTTAGTCATCCACAACAATAATATGGGTTCATGTGTAGTAAACTGGGATGGACATAGGGAGAAGTGTTGACGAGTGTATAGGATTTAAGGTCTTAGCTTATTTACATCTAATCGAAAGGAGATACAAGTGTACCTTATGAGACGATGGTGTCCAACAAAAATAAACTACAAATTTTAAGTAACTATATAGAAAATCAAGATATAACTTGGATCCTTAGATGTTGTTTGAATATATGTATAGAACTTAGACTGGCTTTCACAGTATCAGTTTATCACCAACATGTAATATTCACACCCCATGTATACTCTTTAAACAGTCTACATGAAATCATCATTAGTGCCTAATCCCTCCTCTCTTGAGATCAAGTTAGATATAGATCTTAAGTGTCATTAGCTTAGCAGTCCAACATTATCATGCATCCAAACCACTCGATAACTCTGGACATAGACTAGTACTACTCTTTTGAGTCATTAGAAATGAAACAACACAAGATGGTATCTAATCATGCAAGTGAAGCTTTAAATACCAATAATAAGGAGATAAACATTGCTAAGAGTATATATCAATGTATATAAGTATTTAAATGTTGGGAGAGCCTTATGGATACTCCCAACCCAAGATAATGGTCTATCTTCACATGGATGATAGAAAATATAAATTTGCTAATGAGAAAATCCATAACAAGATGGATATATGGAGGAAGATGAACAAGATGGGAATAACGAAGAAAATACAAAAAACAATAACCAAAAGGATAGTAGCAGTTGATGGTGGGATCCTTCTTCATTGTGATGGTGATGTAGGAAAGTTGAACACACCCAAAATTCCTTCTTCTCTAGAAGATGTTAGTCTAGGTTTTGGAGGGAAAGTGTCTATGGTCGAGCACCTTGGAGACTCATTCTTGGCCTCCAATGATTGATGGTGAGAGTGGAAAATGGCAGCACTTTGTGGCTAGAATGAAGGTTCTCTTTATGAAGGCTTTGGGCCTCTAATTATAGGTGATCCTTATGTACCTAAGGTACCTGGGTGCAAGGTCAAATAACATGTCTCGAGGCACTCTCTTAACTAACAGTGATAGTGGATACCATCACATAAGATTTGTAAGGCTGATGGTTCTTCAATCTCTTCATTTCGACATCTTTTTGACTTGTCATCAAGGTATGACATAGTAAAGGCATCAGGCTAGAGTCCCTTTGGGCTTCTATGAATCTACTTAATCATTGGGATGGTTTTTCTATAAGGGCCAAGTGTAGGGTCTGCATGGGCATCAAACTTTGGTCTAGAGGTCATTGGCCTCATGGTCATTTGTTTGTGGCTAACAGGGATGGCAGGCATCATCTCTCCAATGAGCCTAAGACATTTAGGGAACACTATCGATGAGTGGTCAAAAATTCTCTTGTGAGGTTCCCTCTTTAAACTATCCAAGGTATCATTAATCTGTAGTTGATAGCCAAGCTAGATTTTAGCCCTTTCTCCAAACAAGTAAGCCTGTAAACAGTGAGGGGAGTATTCGTTAAGTGTGAGTCAAAATGGGATTTATTGATATAAAACCTTGAATGTTAATTAGAAATAAGAATAAAATAGGCATGTAACAACCATAAAAATGGATGTTATCAATATCTACATCATCCAGAGCAAGACACCCAAAAAATCAAAGATCAGGGATCTTTTGGCATTTCTTTCTTTGTTGGAACTCCACATGCTAAAAAGGTCTAGATGACCTTAAGGTAAGTATTTCTATCATGACCTATAGTTTGTGCAATAGACTAGGCTTCACAACAAACATCCTTCCCATGAGTATCATGATTCAACTTACGGACTCTTCCATGAACACCCCCATGGGGATCATGAAAGGAATCCCAATAATAGTATACCCAAAATATTATTCCCATGTGATTTTGTTATCACTGACATCAATAAGGATCTTCAACACCCACATTTTCTTTGGTCTCCCATTCCATGCTACTATGAAAGTCTGGTCAATGTTGAAGCATGAATCTTCACATTAGGCTTGGGATAGACACAATTGACTTTAAGGTTTTTGAGAGTCTAATAGGTCCCTATTTTCAGGAGTAATGCTTCCTCATTGACTGCATTGATAAGAGGGCATAACTGCAGCAAGAGACACCTACTTTTGAAAACCCTCTTGAGACATTGCACATCGACCCTAATGCTAATGAATGGAATGATGAACGTGCGGATTAGATTCTTCTTCACCTAGACAATGTTGAAGAAGACCCTCAAGCTAAGTTTGAAGAGATCCAATCTGATTTTTTATTGAAGAGGAAGACAATGATCCTACTACACCATAGATGAAGCCCCTACCCGAGGGGCTAAAATATGTCTTCATAGATGTGAAAGAGGTCTGCCCAATCATCCTCAATGTAGATCTCACTATCGAGCAAGAAGATAGGTTGTTGACACAACTGAGGAAGACATAGAAGGCATTAGTATAAACATTACTTACTTAATCGGTGTTAATTAAGCCATACTCATGCATAAAATCAATATGATTGACAACTACAAGCCATCCATCGAGCTTCAATGCACATTGAACCCAGTTTTAAAGGAGGTTATGCGCAAGGAGGTAATAAAGCTGCTACTATCTGGGATCATCTATCCCCTATGATTCACCATGAGCAAGCCATGTGCAAATAGTTCTAAAGAAAAGAGGCACTAAATTTGTTATGAATGAGAAGAATGAGCTTCTCTCCACCTACAATATCATCAGGTAAAGCATATGCATTGACTATTGCAAATGAACAATGCTACTTGCAAGGACCACTTCCCCCTCCCTTTCCTTGATTGAGTCTTGGTGATACTTGCACATTAGGAATTCTTCTATTACTTGTATGGATACTTTGACTTCTACCACATACCAATCCACCTCATCAATAAAGAAAAGAAAAGATTCACATGCCCCTTTGTCATGTACTCATTCTGATGGATGCCATTTGGATTATGCAATTCACTCCACATTTCAACGTTGCATGTCCTCTATCTTTTTTGGCATTACTGAGACAATAACAGAAATCTTTCTGTATGACTTCTCATTCTATGGAGATTCTTTTAAAGCATGCCTACACCATCTTTTCTTAGTCTTGGAACAATGTGAATAAGCACATATATTGCTTAATTGGGAAAAATGTCACTCATCGTGAATGAGGGTATTGTTCTAGTACATCATGTTAGCTCCATAGACATTGGGGTTGACAAGGAGAAAGTCGAGGTGATCACCAAGCTATCTCCAATAACCACTACCAAAGAATTTTAGGCATTCATGGGACATGCATGATTCGAAAGGAGATTCATTCATAACTTTATCAAGATCACTATACCTCTTAAAAACCTTCACCAGAAGGATGTAGACTTCATTTTTGACTCAAACTATATGAAGAGCTTAAACACCATAAAGGAAGCTCTCATCTCTATCCCAATCCTTCATGCTCTAGATTGCTTTCTTCTTTTGGAGATCATGTAAGATTCTAGTGACTATGCCACAAGTACAATCTATGGGAAGTGTGTTGACACCATCTACTTGTCAGCAAGACATTAGACATCATACAGAAGAACTATTCAACCACTAAAAATGATCTTCTTTCCATTATCTATGCTTTTGACAATTTTATCTCCTATTCATTGGATCAGAAGTAATTCTCTACACTGATCATATTGCAAGTATTTAATGTCAAAGAAAGATACAAAACCCAGATTTAGTGGATGGATTTTTTTGAAAAAAGAATTTAACCTAGAGATAAAGGATAAGAACATATCATCTCACTACACATCCAAGATAGTGGTAGGGTTCCTATCGATGATTGTTTGCCCGATGACCACCCCAGTATCCACAATTACCCATGGTATGCTGATGTTGTGAACTACCTAGAAACATGAGTGCTTGACCCAGATTGTAAGGAAATGAAAGAAGAAGTTTATGCCTGACATCTACCATTACTTTATAGATGAACCTTATTTATTCAGCTTGTGTTTAGACTCTATAAATAGGAAGTTCCTCTCATTCTTGAACAATGTCATTCTAGACCAAATGGAGGGCACATGAGCTCCAAAAGTATTACATTAAGGTCCTTCAATGTGGGTTCTTCTGACCCTTCATCATCAAAGATGCTCATAGTCATGTCAAGTCTTTTTAGTGAGGTCAACAATCTGGTAATGTTTCTAAGAAAGAAGAGATGTCATCAAATCTTTGAAAAGAAGTTGATATCTCTGGCGTCTGATGTGTGGACTACATTGGTCCATTCTCATCTTATGGCTTCTCCTACATCCTTTTAGATGTCGATGTTGTATCCAAATGGGTTGAAACTATTCACACAATTTTGTGTGACTCCAAGATAGTCATCAATCTATCCAAGAACATCATATTTTGATTCTTTGGTGTCACTGACACAAACTTTTATGATGGAGGATCTCACTTCCTCGAGTGCATCTTTGAAGCACATGTTTGCAAATAAAATGTTTCACCGCACGACCACTTCATACCACCCTCAAATGAGCAGTCAAGTGGAAGTTTCTAATCACCAAATCAAAGCCATTCTTAAGAACATTGTTGATAGGATAAGTCAAGAATGGGCTTACAAGATGAATGATGCACTCTGGCTTATTAGAATTCTTACAAAACCCCTTAGACACCACCCATTTCCATCTCATTAATGGGAATTCATGTCAATTACAAGTGGATCTTGAACATAAGTCTTGATGGACCATCAAACAACTCAACTTTGACCTCTATGTAGAAAAAGAAAATCATTTGCTTCAACTACAAGAACTAGATGAGACATGACTGACAACATATGAGATTGAGCACATAAAAATGTGGCATGATGGCCATCTAAAAAGGACAAATCTATAAATCAGAGATCGAGCATTATTGCATGACTCTCTTCTCTATCTCTTTTTAGGAAAGCTCAAGACCTGATGATAGAGTCCATTCATCATTAATCACATCTTTTCTCATAGAGTTATTATAATTTTGAGAAAGAAGACTAGAGAATTTAAAGTCAATGTCTAATTACTCTAACATTATTTCACAATGGTTGATATGTAGGCCAACCAACCATTCACACTTCTCCATCTAACATATCATGATTAAGCTTCCAGTGTCAAATCGTCAATGCTAAACAAAGGTTCTTTTGGGGAGGTAACCTGAGTGTTACTTTCATTATTAGCTTATATTCCAAATTACTTCATATTTTAATTTAGTTAGTTAGTATGTCCCACATTCAAATCATAAGTTCTAATAACACTGGTTGTAGGTGAACAACTTTTGTTGAATGCAGAGCAACAATGACTCGTGGACCACCTACAAAGTTCTTCCCCTCCATATTGGATATTTTTGTTTCCTCAAGGATGAGAAAATATCTAAGTTCACGGTGGATGGTGTGTATGCATTCTAATTTCTAACTCACCTATCTATTTGTAACTTATAATCTTATCACTCCATTTCTGCATTGCATTTATCTAAAATTTTCAATTTTTTCCTATCATGGAGTAATTAATGCCATTTTTATAGCATACCAAAACATGGGTAGCTTCTTAGTTTAGCCTTAGTCTGAGTTTTCCATAACCCTTATATCCTTTTTGACCTTGATGTTTAATTTTGTGGAAATATTAATAGTTTGGAATATAATTGAACACTAAATCTGCAAATGTAAAGTTATATGCATAAATATCTCAGTGGATGTTTCAATGAGGGTCTAAAATGCAATTTAACCACTTAAATGGGATAATGAAAAAAGAAATTCGACCTAGAACTTTCTATTGCCATTTGGAACAAGAAAGAGAATAAGGAATAAACAAGAAATGTTATAAACATGAAAATGTGGCATTAAATGGTATAATTTGATCAATAGTGATAATATGAGTAAATTGCTTAAAATTCTTAAAAGGGAAACTCAAAAGATAATTCTAAACCAAAATTTTTTTCCTTGGGTTTGAGTTTTCTTGAATGACAAGTTTCACAATTTTGGAAAATTAATAATTATATTTGCATTAAATGAAATCGGAAAATATGAGTTTTTCTCCAAATTATAACATAAATTATTAGATGACTTCAAAATTGTAAGCAAATCTCAAATTCGTAATATACATGTCAAAATTAGTATATGTGTGAAGTTTCATCTAATTTGGACAATCTTAAATATTTTATTTTATCTAGGAGAGATAATAAGATTTAAAGACCAAAAATGTTAAATAATATGTTAAAAAATTAATTAATGGTGAAATCTTGTTCCCCATACGTATTATTGATTGTAGACCAAGTTTTATATTTTTGGAAAGTTTCTAGATGCCTCTAATTAATTAAAATGATAAAATAAGTTATAAATTTAAATGTATTAAATAATATATTAGAAGTCTTGAAAAAAATGCCAAATTAGTATTCTAAATGTTAAAAAGGCCTTTGGGTGAATTTTCACTCAATTTGGAGATTGTTTGATAAAAAGGTGAACTTAGGAAAGAGAAAGTGTGTAGAACCTTCATAATATTAATTAAAACAATAAATAACATCAACATATGGAAATTATGGTAAATTCATATACAACTCACTTAATGTGACTTGTGGGTGAAGTTTCATCAATTTTGGAGTATCCTAGAGTCATTAATGCATGAGGAAAGAGAAAATAAGATTTGCTTAATTAATAAATCAAAAGTGTTTAAAAGGCAAATCTAATTGCATATTTGGATTCTACATACTCAAATTATCTTAGGTGTCAAATTTCGTTAATTTTGGAGTTTGTTTGCACCATCAAATAAGGAAAGAGAAAAGTTTAATAATTAGATAATAAGCTATAGTCCTATTTGTATTTGACAACTGCATTAATGCCACAGATGTGTGTGCCATCGTGATGGTTGGATCATGATCTAACATCCCATGAATCATCCCTAACCTCACGATGATGTGAACAGTAGCCGCACGGTTTCAATAATTTTTGAATTGTCATATCTCACTCATTTCTTAATGAAGTTCCACAATTCTTTCGCCAATATTTTCTATATCAGATTGTGCATCTTTTTAGACATTATTTATGAGATTTCATTGCAATTTGGAGAAACACTCAATTCCTTCTCTGATGTGCCTTGTAGCCAACTCCCTCTTCTCCACTCCTCTCATCCCCATCTATATAAAGCCATACCCTGACCTTCCTTGACATCCTTGCGAACATTCCAACATCTCAATTTCCTCATTACAAGTGTGTTTGGATGATGAAAATCTTTGGTTGAGTTTGGATTTGCAGCGACCATAGCTTCTTCTCCTCACCTCCTCTGACTAATATCTTCTTTTGGTACCCTCATTTTGTCGAATGATCATGTATACATGAATTGCCCAATTCCCACCTTGTGAGCAGCTCGCCTTCTAGTGGCCATGGTGTCGGGGTGAAGGGGGAGAATCCCTAGTGTTGATTTATAGTTTTGACCCTCTACTTTTCTTCTTCCTCTATTTTCTTGTACGGGGGTAGTCTCGCCTTTTTACCTCATTTTTGGTTGCCTTTGATGTGGATGAGTGGCCTTGAGCGAGTGACTTGGCCATATCTGATTGGGCCAAGTCATGCGACCATCCCCTCTCCCTTTCTCTCTTCCTCGCTAGTAATGGATTTGATGACATGGCTTTTTTTTATTGTTCGAAAATGAAAAATTCATATCTTTTAAACTGCTTATTCAAAATTAGCAAGAAAATATGTTTTTGAATTGAAAAAATTTCTCTATGTAACAAAAAATATCTCAGAGCCTGATGTCAATGTTTCTTGAATGATAATTTTTGGAGAACAAAATATATGTATAAACTCATAATAAATGTAACTTAATCATTATAACTCCAAATTGAATATAAAAGTATGTTTCCCTGATCAGGAGAATCTAATAAATCGATTGGTGAGATTTCCAGAGTTGAAAACTGAGTCTGCTAGAAAGCTCTAGATTTAGGATTCTTTACATATTATACATTATAAAACCCTAATACATGTGAATAATTATAATTAGGCAAATGTGATCTTGGAAACAACTAGATTGGTGAAGAGTGTTTCTAGGACTCTAAATTAAGGTATGTTTGCATCCCCTATTATTTCTTTTGAGCAATTCACCTATTTTTATCTTTCTCTTGGTCCTTTGGACAATAGCCTACACAATATTCTTTCTATTGAAAATTATGATTCATGTGAACTACTTTATTGGTTACTGATCTTGTGATCATATTTGGACATTCTCTTGGTCTTTCTTATGCATTGTTCATGATTTGATGGCATGTGATATATTTTTCCAATTGTATGGTGGATGTTTGTGTTGTCCATTAATATGATGGCAACTCTATCTAATTTGACTATTCTTTCTACTTGCAAATACATTAAACATGCTATGTGATTCAGTAGCACTAGAGTAGTGTAATTGTGTTGGTTTTTGGGCAGTATGCCCCTATTATTATTAGGATGGAGGTGGTGTTTCCCCATACCTGGGTTTCAAGTTTTTGAGGCTTGGCCCAATTTTTATATATGTTACGAGGTTTGCAGTATGTCATTCTCTATCACATTTCAAGTTTGTGAGGCTTTCCCCCCTTTGTCTTTATATTGTTCTAGTATTATGCTTATCTCACATGCATGTAGGTTGATGATTATGGGGTGTGTGCCCTAATTCTTTATATGATCTAGTATGGCACCCTTTTTATTTGTATGGATTGGCAAGTATCTCTTTTATTGTTGTTCTTTCTTTTATGCCCACTTGGGTATTCATTTCTTTTCTATGGGAAGAATTCTTTACTTGATTACCTTTTATTCCATAAAATTGATCAACCATATTTGAGTATGCACATACCAGCCTTTGTTGATGTCATCTATTTATTCTCTTTTCATTGGGGTATGCTTCCAAACCTAGGTGAAGAACATGGAAGCCATGGAATAAAGATATGGACTTAGCTTAAGGAGTTAAAGCTTGGAGACAATCTTGTTATGGTTTAGATTTTCCTCTACTTAGATCCTTAAGATGTACCTTTTTGCATATAAACCCTTTGTAGGAGATTATGATGTTCTTTTGTAACCTTGTGATAAGTTGAATATAGTCAATATTTTTATTCTTCTACTATACTTTGGTTGTTTTAAATACCATTAATAAGATTTGAAAATTTTATACCCACTCCAACATATCTTTTGGGTATGTTTGGACTGGAGGTCCTATTCTTTGGATTTATATTAGGGAGTGGATCCCCTATCAGGTCCCACTCTTTACAACATGGTATTATAGCCCATGGTAGTTAGAATTTTCCTATTTCAATCTTGTCTCCCTAACTAGAACCCCTGTCCTAGATAGTTACCCTCTAGATGAGATGTTCACACTAGAATTGATCTATGTAATTTCTGAGATGTTGAAAGGTTGATATGAGGTATATATTAGAATCATGATGAGTAAGCACTTATGTGAAGAGGTTTTACGTAATCTTACCCTACCATATAGGATTATAGTAATATGTATCTTTGGATGCAATAAGGTTTTAATTGAGGATGGAATCAAATTATGAGGATTAGGTACTAGTAGGACTATGAGTTCTTTTATGGAAAATTGTGACTTGGTTTCCACAATTGATTTTGGATCCATCTTTTGTTTTATGTCGAATAGATTTCATCGCCAAAAATTACTCTCCATTATATTATTATATGTACAAATAATTTTTTTGGAATTTTCAAAGTTTTCTTCAACTAAGTCACAATAAACAGATATGTGAAGAAGATAAACCCTAGAATTAGTATAGAATCTAAACCTTAGTTTTTTCTATGAAGAAGTGACTATGGATATGTGGAATAATATGAAGGTGAAGTGGACCTACCCTTTTTACCCTATGACTTTTGATTGATGTGAATCTTAGGGTTGTTAGGTTAGAGATACAAGGACCTAAAGATCAACTCTAGTTGTTTAATGAGTTATTAGTTGGATGCATGTACAACATAAACCCCTAAAATATTCATAATTAAAAGACACAAAGTGACCATAGTACCTTGATTATGTGTATCATTGCTTGTTAGGATAAACCTTTTAAGGGGTTGAGAGTATTTGGTTGATGATGTATGGATGATTAGATTTTGAGGACGAAATCCTCTTTAAGGGGTGGAGTGTTGTAACATACCGAAACATGAGTATATTCTTAGTTTAGTCTTAGTCTAAGTTTTTCATAACCCTTATATCCTTTTTGACCTTGATGTTTAATTTGTGGAAATATTAATGATTTGCAATATAATTGAACACTAATTATGCCAATCTAAGGTTATATGCATAAATATTTTAGTGGATGTTTCAATGAGGGTCTAAAACACAATTTAACCACTTATGAGGGATGTTGATAAAATAAATTCTACATAGAACTTTGTATGGCCTTTTGGAACAAGAAAGAGAATAAGGAATAAACAAGAAAAGTTATAAACATGAAAATGTGGCGTTAAATGGTTTAATTTGATAAATAGTGATAGTATGAGTAAATTGTTTAAAATTATTAAAAGGGAATCTCAAAAGATAATTCTAAGACCAAATTTGTTTTCCTTGGGTTTGAGTTTGCTTGAATGAGAAGTTTCACAATTTTAGAAAATTAATAATTATGTTTGCATTAAATGGAATTGGAAAATATGAGTTTTTCTCCAAATTATTACATAAATTATTAGATGACTTCAAAAGTGGAAACAAATCTCAAATTTGTAAAAATGTCAACATTGGTATATGTGTGAATTTTCGTATTATTTGGACAATCATAAATAATTTATTTTATCCATGAGAGAGAATATGATTGATAGACCAAAAATATTAAATTATATGTTAAAAGAATTAATCAATGGTGAAATCTTGTTCCCCATATGTATTAATGTTTGTAGACCAATTTTTATATTTTTGGAAAGTTTCTACATGCCTCTAATTAATCAAAAGGATAAAATAAGTTATAAAATTTAAATGTATTGAGTAAAATATTAGAAGTCTTGAAAAAATTAAAAAAATTCCAAATTTGTATTCTAAATGTTAAAATAGGCCTTTGGGTGAATTTTCACTCAATATGGAAATTACTTGATAAAAAGTTGAATTTAGGAAAGAGAAAGTGTGTAGAACCTTTGTAATATTAATTAAAATAATAAGTGATATCAACCTATGGAAATAATGGCAAATCCATATCCAACTCACTTAATATGACTTGTGGGTGAAGTTTCATCAATTTTGGAGTATCCTAGAGTCATTAGCGCATGAGGAAAGAGAAAATACGATTTTCTTAATTAATAAATCAAAAGTGTTCAAAAGGCAAATCTAATTACATATTCGGTTTGTACATATTCAAATTAGATTAGGTGTAAAATTTCATTAATTGTGGAGTTCTTTTGCACCCTCAAATGAGGAAAGTAGTCCTATATGGATTTGACAACTGTATTAATGCAACGGATGCACGTGCCATTGTGACTGTTGGATTGTGATCCAACAGCACACGAATCATCCTTGACCTCATGATGACATGAAGAGTAGCCTTCCAGTTTTTATGATTTTTGAATTGTCACATCTCACTCATTTATTAACAAATTCCACAATCTTTCTCCAATAGGTTCTATATCAAATTGCGCATCTTTTTAGCCATTATTTATGAGATTTCATCATGATTCAGGGAAACACCCAATTCCTTCTCTGAAGTGCCTTGCGGCTAACTCCCTCTTTTCTACTCCTCTCATCTCCATCTATATAAAGTCATACCCCGACCTTCCTTAATATCCTTGCGAACATACCAACATCTCAATTTTCTTATTACTCGTGTGTTTGGACGATGAACAGCTTCGGTTGAGTTTTGATTTGTGGCGACCATAGCTTCTTCTCCTCACCTTCTCCAGCTAATAGCTTCTAGCAGTAAGTTCCCTCGACCGTCCTCTTTCTATTGGTACCCTCATTTTGTCGAATGATCATGTGTACTAGAATCGCCCAATTCCTACCTTGCGAGCAGCTCGCCTGCTCGTGTCCATGGTGTCAGGATGAAGGGGGGAGAATCCCCAAGGTTTATTTATAGTTTTGACCCACCACTTTTCTTCTTCCTCTATTTTCTCGCACGGGGGTAGTCTCACCTTTTTACCTCATCTTTGTTTGCTTTTGACGCAGATGACTGGGCTTGATCGAGTGACTTGGCTACATCCTATTGGGCCAAGTCACGCGGTCATCCCCTCTCCCTATCTCTCTTCCTTGCTAGCAATGGATTTGATGACATGGCTTTTTCTGATTGGTCGAAAATGAAAAATTCATATCTTTTAAACCACTTATTCAAAATTAGCAAAAGAATATGTTTTGGAATGTGAAAATATTCTCTATCTAATAAAAATATTTTAGAGCCTGATTTCAATGTTTTTTTAAGGATAATTTTTGGAGAACAAAATATATGTATAAAAATCATAATAAATATAACTTAATTATTACAACTCCAAATTGAATATAAAAATATGTTTTCTTGATCAGGAGAATCTAATAAATCAATTGGTGAGGTTTTCATAGTCAAAATTTGAGTTTTGCTAGAAAGGTCTAGATTTAGGGTTCTTTACATATTATACATTATAAAACCCTAATATGTGTGAATAATTTTAATTAGGCAAATGTGATCTTAGAAATAACTAGATTAGTGAAGAGTGTTTTGAGGATCTGAATTAAGGTATGTTTCCATCCCCTATTATTTCTTTTGAGCAATTCACCTATTTTCATCTTTCTCTTGGTCATATCAACAATAGCCTACACAATATTCTTTCTATTAAAAGTTATGGTTCATGTGAACTACTTTATTGGTTACCGATCTTCTGATCATATTTGGACATTCTCTTGGTCTTTCTTATGCATTGTTCATGATCTGATGGTATGTGATATCTTTTGCCACTTGTATGGTGGATGTTTGTGTTGTCCATTGGTATGATGGAAACTCTGTATAATCTGACTATACTTTCTACTTTCCTATACATTAAACATGCTATGTGATTCAGTAGTACTAGAGTAGTGTAATTGCATTGGTTTTTGGGTTGTATGCCCCTATTATTATTGGGATGGAGGTGGTGGTGCCCCATACCCACGTTTCAAGTTTGTGAGGCTTGGCCCAACTTTTATATGTATTGGGAGTTCGGCAGTATGTCTCTATCATGTTTCAAGTTTTTGAGGCTTGCCCGCCTTTTTCTCACATGCATGCAAGTTGATGATTATGGGGTGTGTTTCCTAATTCTTTATATGTGCTAGTATGGCACCCTTTGTATTTGTTTGGTTTGGAAAGAGTCTCTTTTATTGTTTTTCTTTTATCCCCATTGGGTAGTCCTTTCTTTTCTATGGGAAGAATTCTTTGCTTGATTACCTTTTATTTGATAAAATTGCTCAACCATATTAGAGTATGCATATACTAGCCTTTGTTGATGTCATCTATATTTCTCTTTTTACTGGGGTATGCTTCGAACCCTAGATAAAGACATGGCATAAAGATATGGACTTATATTAAGGAGTTAAAGCTTGAAGACAATCTTGTTATAGTTTAGATTTCCCTCTACTTAGATCCTTAAGATGTACCTTTTTACATATAAATCCTTTGTGGGAGATTATGATGTTCTTTTGTAACCTTGTGATAAGTTCATTATAGTCAATATTTTTATTCTGCTATTATACTTTGGTTGTTTTGAATACCATTAATAAGATTTAAAAAGCTTACACCCACTCTAACATATCTTTTGGGTATGTTTGGATTGGAGGTTCTATTCTTTGGATTTTTAGTACAGAGTGGATTCCCTATCGGGTCCCACTCTTTACAATTTTCTAGTAGGCTTAGATTCAAATTTTCTATTTTTATCGATGCATGTTATCATCACTTAACTCTCCTTACTCGAAGCTACACATCATAGTGACTATTTTCTAAAAACAAACCAATGGCTAGAAATTACACATTGCAATCTAGGAATCCAAACATCATGTTTCCCTAGAAAACATGGTAAGTATTTGTAGAGTTGAGAGTTATCAAACACATAATTCTTATAACTGAGTAGTGAAACAAATTCATGGAATCATCACTTTTACCCTAATCATGTTACTATTTGAGTATAACGGGGCTAGAAGGACAACCCAGTGAAAAAAAATTAAACAAGTTGCATGATGATCTAACTCCTCTTATATACTTCTTCTTACATATTCTGATCTTCCATCCATCAAAAAATAAAATAAAAATATACAAAAAGTGCCAAACTCCAAGTTTAAGGTGGAACACCCCCTCCCTACTGTATTTGCTGCTTCCATACATGTATCTCTGTAACAGGGATGTACCACAAAAAAAAGATGCCAATGTGTAGAAAAGAAAGAAAACCAATGTAGCAATATATGTATTTGCATAAATAAATGCAATATCAAGACAAATAGAGGATAGATTCACATCTTCCCTCTGCACCCCTTCTCTCCATTTCCTACCCAAGGACAAAATAATGTCTAATATTTATATCATTTTCAAGCACACTAGTGTCAGATCATATGCATACTTGTTGTTCTATGGGATTTTATGAACCTTCTTGAAAAATCCTAGATGTGCCTGGTATTAGGGATAGTGGTGAGGAAGTGCTTTTAGGAAGAAAAAATTGGAATCAAAGACATGGATATATGTGTTTTATGATCTCAAGAATTTGGGCATCTTGGCCATATCAGATGGTAGGGAAATGAGATGACATGAAGGTGAGGCAATCACATGGGTAGAAAGTATTCATTTGGAGACTATTTTATATTTTTGTCAATTGAGGAGGAGCAATGTTTAAGTTTGGGGTTATTTTATGAATGCATATTCATCTTATTTTTAGTTGCATTATCAACTTACTTATCCATTCATTTTCACCTTTTTACTTTTGAACTAGCTAACATTTAGGTTTCTTCAATTTTGTGTTAATTTTGTAGGATTTTGATCCAAATCCCTAGTTAGCATAGCAGGTTTGAGCTTCATATCTCATACACTAGGATACGAGACGGTGATTCCACTAATAGACAAGTGGGAAAGAGAGTTTTTTTGATAAATGATGGAGTTTTGCAACGCCACTAAAAATCCTAGAGATGATGAATCTCTAGGTTTAGCCTTGCTTATACTATGGTAAGATCTCCACCCACATGTGCTAGGACACGCGGAAGTCTTATCGTAGTATAGTTTAAGGGTCGAATCCTCGGGACAACGGTCTTGATTTGAATTAATCAAGATGGAAAACGTTTTAGTCGTACCTAATTACTTAACGGTTGATATTTAGATCGAAAGTTTGATTTGGTTGTTTAAACTAAGTGTGAGGAAAGTAAAAGCAAGAAAGTAGAAATTAGGGTTGTAAACAATGATTAAAAACCACTAGGATGTTATCGGATTTCACGCCACTACACATGGATCAAAACATGCAACATAATAAAACAACCTGCAAAGAGATTCTAATCAGTTAGTATCTTGTAGACTTAGTTTCTTTTCGGATAACTAACTATGAGAAGTGTGGAGTATTGCAACGCCAGCCATCCCATAATGAATGGTCACTTGCTTTCCATTACTTCTTCATGAAGTGTGTTCCTCGACCTTGCCAAGGTTGCACTTTCATACGTCAACTGATTCCATTTCATAGTATGAAAGTGCAACGATGGGAGTGAGTTTACTCCACTCATGAAAGCACTCCTAGATACCGAAACAGACGTATGGTGACTACATACATCCAGAACCAACTTTCAATCGATATTCAGATCTAAGGGTACAAACGTAGACAATTCATACCGAAAGACAATAGGTAATACAAGTTGATGATCAAGCAACAAGCATTCATTTAACGATTGATGTTGAACTGAAAAGGAGAGTATCTCTATTGCAAACAGTTGAATTACATTGCATGAAATGAAAACATGGGTAGCGGGGCTACTCCCCGCACCCTAGTGAATGAGACTACTCGCTCATATCAAGGACAAAGAAGGAGGCAAGAAGAGAGAGAAAGAACATCATCTCCACGGAGGAGGGAAGGATGAACCCTTGGTGAAGAGAGAAATGATCTTCGCACTTCGTGGATGCTTTGATGATGGATCTTCTCTTCCCACCTTCTTTGTTGTTGAGAGAGAAGGTAGCTTGAAGATGGAACGTGGATCTCAAACTGGCAGCCTTGGGGCGATGGATGAAAGATGGGAGTGCTCTGGAACTGGAGAGGCAGCCTTTGGGCGTCTGAGAGTTCTCCCCTCTTGAGGACCCCTTTGGGTCTTATTTATAGGCTTAAGTGGAGCCCAAACGGTCTTGAACCCGTTTGGGTGTTGAACATGTTTGGCCGCTGAACCCGTTTGGTTTCTGAACCCGTTTGGGCGCTGAACTCGTTTGGGCGCTGAACTCGTTTGAGCACTGGACTCGTTTGGGCGCCGAACTCGTTTGGGCGCTGGACCCGTTTGGGCGCCGAACTCGTTTGGGCACTGGACCCGTTTGGGCGCCGAACTCGTTTGGGCGCTGGACCCAAACTCGTTTGGGTGCTGAACCCGTTTGGGCGCCGAACTCATTTGGGCGCTGGACCCGTTTGGGCGCCGAACCCGTTTGGGCGCTGGACTCGTTTGAGCTTATGCGGTCTCGGGACCGTTTAGAGTTCATGCGGTCTTGAGACCGTTTAGCCGTAAACGGTCTTGGGACCGTTTGGCCTTAAACGGTCTTGGGACCGTTTGGGGTTTTTGTAATTTTTTGTGTGTTTTTCTGCAAGGAAAAGAAGAGAAAAGTTAATCTATTGATGTGTCAGCAATAAGGTAAAGATTTAATGATTCTTTCTAATTTATTTAAGAAAGAGTATGGAAAACAAGGGAAAACTAATAAAATAGCATCACAAAGTGAGAGGTTATCACCCCCCCCCCAACTTAGAGTCTAGCTTGTCCTCAAGTTAGATAGAGCTAAGGCATGCAGTGGCGAGGTGATTTTATTTAGTTAGGGTTTCCATACTCTTGTTTCAATTCTCAACCTGAGTTCTCCTCAAATCAAATCGGATCTTATTGCTTGCCTTGACTCTTTCAGGTTTTTGAGAGATGCATGGGTCTCAAGTTCCTTCCATATCTCGTAGCTTGCATTGGGACCACTTTTTATTCTGTGCATGTTGTTGACTCTAATCAACTTTATATCTCTCTGAGGAACCTACCGGTAACTAGAGTGGGTATGAGGGTTGGCTAAAGGCTTAAAGTGTAACTCTCCCTTTTTGTGGGAGAGGGCTTGTCTATGCTTTTTAGAGACCCACTACCGGGCACAACACATCTGCCTTCATGAGGGCAGCTGAATGTACCGACCGGGTAAGCTCTTTATTAGCCTTCTCTTATATTTAGAAACCTTAGGGTCCCACTACTGGGCAAGACACATCTTCCTTTATGAGGGCAGCTGAATGTACCGGTCGGGTGAAACCTTTATTGGCTCTTCTTATAAGTCCTTATGCATGGCACAACTCTCATGTTTTTATTCAACACTCTGGCTTTTATTCGAAAAACTCACAGGCTTGGGATTTGGGGATTACTTTTGGAATTTATTTTGGGCAGCCAAGCCTCTTTTATTTGAAGAGAGAAAAGCTATTCTTAGAGTTTTTCAACATGCACTTATTGTGTGGTCTGCTTGCAAGACTTCTTAATTCGGAAGTTGCCTGATACCCCTCTCGTCCTTGAGAGCTCGACTTATTTCTGCCTTGATATTGACCTTGTGGAGAGTCAGATATAGAAGTGAAACAAAAGCATGAAAACCCAAGGTGGAGAGATATTATTAAGTCGCCATTGTATGTCTAAGTGCTATTTTACTTTTGAGGACTAACCTGATTCTAAAGTTAGCTGAGGGTGACTTTTATTCTAAAGATGAACCATTCTTAAGAAGCTAAAGGTGTAACAGAAACTGAAAAAATTTATACAAGAAAAAATAGGAGAAGATGGAGAAAGAAGGATATAGAGATGATACCTCGCCCTTGTCTAATGTACCCCCCCTAACTTATCATGCACTCTGTCCTCAGAGTGTCAAAGTGATAGGTGGATTAGTACAAGGACAAGGGCCGCAGGCTAAGTGAATCTTGTGCTTGCCCCTGGTGCTTGAAGGAGTTTAGCTGCAAATTGTCCTCGTAGGGCGTGATAGTCTACGTCATTCATATCCTCTACTAGTTTCTGAAGAATGATGATGGTGTAGATCCAGTAGAGGACATGGAAGCCGCAGTCGTTTGATTGTCGAATTTGTTGGGGACACTTGTTGCAAAAGGAAGGGCGGTGAAAATGTTCTTTGTCGTAAGCTTTTGTGTGCTGACTTAGAAAATCGATTAATTTTTCAGCACATTCTTTCGCTACTACCTCCGTGGGCATTTTTGGCGTCACGACATAATTCTTCTGTTTTGGATTGTACTGGCTGTCAGAACTATTATAAATTGTAATTGTTCCTTCTGGTAGGTTTGTTGCCAGGAGCAGCCAGTGTTCATGATAGAGGAAGGGTAGCATGATGAACTTCGGCGTTGTGTGTTGTAGATAGGAGATTAGTGTTTCATCTGCGCCGAAGTGCTTTAGCTTTAAAAGGTCATCCTTCAAATAAGGAGATGTCATATATGTTGTGGGGTTATCTTGGCCTAGGAGAAATTGGTAAGCGGCCATTAGGCTTACAGAGAGTGATCCTTTAAATTGTAAAGTTTCTCGAAGAGTGTCTGCCATTATGAGAATGTCACCAGACATGAACACGAGTTCATATTTATCGGCAGAAAGCCTTGACATGATGAGACGTAGTTCGTAGTCGGAGAGGCCTTTGCAAGCACTGAGATCAAAGTCTGGGAAAGATGGTTTGATTGCAGACAAAGGATCAATGTCGTCTTTTCTTTGCTCGGTTGTCGAGGCCGGTTCCTTTGATTTCTCAGACTCCTTCAGAGTTTGTCAGAAGGGTCGCCGCTGTGGTCGCTGGATAGAGGAGAAGAGGTAGCGAGGGACATCATCTGGTGCCATCATCGGGTCCTTGAAGAACCGTCTATCACATATGAGCTCCATGGAATAACGTCCTCATAAAGAATGAAAATCTTCAGCAACCAGAGCAGAGAATGGGATTTCTTGGTTCAGTGCTTGGATGTGATGTATGGTGCAGAAAGCGCAATCCCCGGATTCCTCATCAGCTTGGACTTGCGGGTTTATTATTTTGAACCAAGGCTGGATCCAGTTGTGGCGGAGAGATGGACGTGTAGCCCAAATTAGCTTAAGTAGCCGAAAGGGTATACATCTTGCTTCACCGGCTGCTTCACCCATAAAGTTTATTGTACCGGCGGGTAGCTCAGCGCTGCAGAAGTTATAAATCATGGCGTCCCGAGCCTCGGTATCAACAACCATGAATAACCAATGATTTGAAACTTGGAAGGGCACGGTAAGATAACGTGCTCGTCGTGCTAAACTGGTACGCAGACGTCCGATTGATTTTTCTTTGATGTCCTTGTATAGAAGGCCCAAAGATAGGGCAGGTGAGGCATTAAAAACAGGCTACTGCCGCTTATGACTTATGTACATTTCTATACAGTTGGCGAGAAGGACACGGAAGATAGACATTGGCATCGTCGACCGAGGTCGCAGAATGTTGCGGAAGTCTTCACGTGTCATCTTGCGCTTTGTTTTAGCATTGTGGTAGATAATATCGCCCCCTGCTTTTGCATCGTCCACGATAGTGTTCAGTATAAAAATATCCTGAGCATCTAATGTGGAGATGGCCGCCATATCTAGGTCATGCATTTTATGCGGTAGGGGTGGTGGTAGAGGAAGCTCTCGTGGAGGGGGGGAGGGAGGCAGTTCTGGAGCTTCCTCATAGCCCTGTATGTCGTCGTCTGAGTCCGAGGCAGAATCGAGCTCTTCATCAGTATCTAAACGCACTCGTTCTGATTCGTCCTCGTCATGTGGTGAAGCTGCTGGCATGTCGAGCGCTGAGGGGGGTGGGACAACTGTTGCGGGGGAGCTGGCACTGGTTCCTATTATACATTGGTGGAACTCAGCGAAAGCCGCGTCTTTAGCAGCCTCCCCGATGGATCCCATAGCGGAATAGTCAAGAAATTGGTCCCCATATGATATGTTAACATTATCATTGCGTGGGGATTTGGGATCTTTATCACCGTCATGGTGATCCATCTGCTGTTTGGGTTCTGTTCCATGGTTGGGACCCTCCCCAGCATTATCTGGTTTATCAGAATCATCACTTGAGGAGGTATTGTTGTTGGAGTCAGTCGAAGAATCAGAATCTTCATCTTTATCATCTTCATTTGCTGCTGATTTATCTGTTGTTTTCTTATGTGCTTTCTTCTTGCACTGACGATGGATGGATTGAAGCTCGTCGTATGCCACTTGCACGTGCTCGTGTGTTTCGAGCAGTGCGTCGTGGGTTTCCTTTAAATCAGAATAACGTGCTTCAGCCGAGCGGAGTCGTGCTGTGAGGTCAGTTACTTGAGCTCGTAGTTGAGTAAGTTCATTGGTTGATGACTCCTCTTAGCGTTTGTGTAGCTGTGTGAGGGTGATGTTGATGTCGTCCAAGCACGTGCTGAAAGCTTGTTGTTGCTGCTTGAGCTCGCGGAGGGTCTCAGGCAGCGGTTGAGTCTGTATTGAGATCTTCTCGACTAGCTTTGCCATCGCCTTGCGCTGGCTTTGGACTCCAAGGACCAGCTCGGGCAAGGTTTTGCAGTAGCCGTCGACGTGGTCAACTTGCTTAGCCACTGAAACTTGTCGTTGCTGGATTTCTTGGAGGATGCTTGGCAAGGCGCGGTTTTGCTCGTCGATCTTGGTGACCTGCTTTGTTAAACCCTGCACACAAGAAAAAATAGAATTTAATATGTTAGAAGGGTTAGTGAGGAGGTTTCGGATGGTGTCAAATTGCCGTCTGAATTCCTCACCGACATTAGCGAAGGGGACCCTAGTGAGAGAAGGGTGGGGCGGATGGGGTCGGGGTGGAATGGTGGTGGTAGTGTCATGCGGAAAGGACATTGTTGATGGTCCCGCGAACTGCGTAGTGACAGTGGAAGGGGTCACTAGCAGTGTCGGGGCGGCGGTGGATAAGAAGGGTGGTGACATATCCGGAGAGAAAAGTTTGTCTGGTAATGTTGATGGAAAGTCTGTTGAGGTGAAAGAAGTGAATTCGGGCGTAGTAGCGGAAAATGGGATGCCCGAAGGGAAGAAGGGTGATTTGGAAAAAGGTGGAAGAGTGGAGGATGATGGGGTGGTGGATGGTGTTGTGGAAGATGGTGGGGTGGTGGATGTTGGGATGGTGGATGGTTTGGTAGAAGATGGTGGGGTGGTGGATGTTGGGATGGTGGATGGTGGAGTGATGGTTTCGAGATCAGCATGTAGACTCATTATGAAAGAGTCTAGTGATGATGTTGTTATGTGTTCCTCTGGAAGGGTGGGTTCTATTTCGGGGTGGGGTTTGGAAGTTGGTGTTCCCGACAGCTCTTGTTCCTTCAAAAGCCTTCTGGAAGGTCATTTTACATGAATTTTTGTTGTTTTTGCTGTCGGGGCGGTTATGCTAAGCTCTGTTTGTCCCATTGTGCTTTCTTTTCGGTGATTTTGACCGAAGAAATGAGTGTTGCGATTTCATCATCTGAGAAAAGGAGCTTGTCTTTGTCATAATCCGCGAGTTCTGGTAGTGGGAGCAGCGTTCTGAAGGATTTTGTTGTAGGGCAGAAGACGTAGTGTAGCTTGCCATCCTTGTCTGTTATGATGAAGGAGTTCTTCAATGTTTGTTTGTTTGTAAGGATGTCGCCCTTTATTTTTGTGCATCTAGGTAGAAGTCTATCCATCTTAAGGTATTTGATAATTGATGTGATAAGACCACCCATACATATTTCTTTTCCTAGGGCGTAAGCTGATAGTTTTTGGATGATAAGATGCCCAATGTTGACTGGCAACCCATTTAGGATGGACCAGATAACAAAGAGGTCTGAGAGGATTACATTTCCTCCTTTTGACCTTGGGAAGAGTGCACCAGCAAGGATTTTGTGAAGTGTGCGCACTAGACCCGATTGAATGTTTGATGCTTTACATGTTTTTGCATCATAAACTGGTAGCCCCGTTAAATATTTCCAGAAGTTGTGTTTGTTGAACTTGGTGTTGTCTGTTCCAACAGCCTTGGCTTTCTTCAACTGCTCTTGGTTGTCTATTAAGATTTCATTAAGCATATTTTCAGTTATGACCACTTTGTTGTTGAAGATTCTGGTGGATATTCTACGATCACCACCGTCATGTGCTTTATCGAAAGTGTCCACTGCTTCTCTAGTGAAAAAAGTGAAGAATTCCGTTGTAGGCTCAACGTATGAGGATTCGGTGACAAAACAAAGTCGAGAAAGATTGGAATTGTCTAGCAAGGTGAGGATTCTATTGTAGATCCCCATCTTCATAAGTATTCTTAGGCAAACGTACTTTGTCGGTTTTTGAGTTTGTTTAATGGATGGGAGGGTATGGATGTGAAGATTTTCTGGTGGTGGCGTTGTGGTGGTAATGGGGGGAGAATAGGAATGGTAATGGTGGCGGGGGTGGCGGTGATGGTGGTGGTTGGTTGAATGGAGGATGGTGGAATGAAACATGCCAGGGTTTGTTCCCTTGCAGTGATAGGGTGAACTTGTTTCCTTGCCCTCTTCTTTGGTTGTGGTGCTGAAGTGGTTGCTTGGGCCTTCCTCTTCCCCAAGGACTTTTTGGTAGGGGATTCTGCCTCCGATGAAGGCTCATATTCCGAGGGGTCATCAGATGAGATTTCTTCGACCTCCTCTTCAGAAGGTTCTTCTGCTAAGCAGTGGTTGATGTGTTTTATCTCATGCATGACTTTGAGCAGGTCCACCTTTGCTGGGACCATTCCAGTTTGTTCATAGTGGTCAATGATTTGCTGAAACTTTGCCCGGTCAGCAATTAATTCCTCCTTTGTCCAAAAAGGTTTGTCAGCTGTTTATGTTGGTTGTTTTGCGGGGGAGGCCATTCTGAAATTTTTGTCAAGAAAACAAAAGTTAGAGTTCTGAAATTTGAATTTAAACAAGTTTATTAGAATAGAACAGTATTTTTGAGGTTTGGTTGGATCCAAACGGGTTCGAGACCGTTTGGTTCCAAAGGGGTTGAAGACCGTTTGGTTCCAAACGGGTTAAAGACCGTTTGGGGCCAAATGGTCCATCGTTCAAATGGGTGTAAGGTTGTTTGGCACCAAACGGTTTGGAGACCGTTTGGGGCCAAACAGTCCTTCGTCCAAACGGGTGTAAGGTCGTTTGGCACCAAACGGTCCTTCGTCCAAACGGGTGTAAACCCGTTTGGAGCAGACCGTCGGGAAGACGAAGAGCCAGGCTGTTTGGCGGCGAGGGACGGCGGGAGGGAAGCCAAAAAACGCTCGTTGACAGTGGCGACGGTGACGGCGGTAGCGAGAACCGCGGGAGAAAACTCTACCTATTAGGCGATGACGGCGGAAGAAGAAGGACCGGAAGGAAGCGACGATGAGCGAGCAGAAGAACGGAGCCTCGCACAGACGACGGCGAAGCGTCAGTCAGAGATGAGAACGGCGGTGGAAGACGGAGGTGATAACGGTAAGCTCGAAGAAGCAAAAGTGCGCGCGGAAACTGGAGTGAAATGGCAGTGGAACAGAGAAAGCGAGAGGTTCTAGAAGAGAGAAAGGAGGGTGTGGGGTGTTATTTATAGGATTGGGGGGCGTCCTTACAAATTCCCGAAGTCAAATGGGTGCAAGACCGTTTGAACTCCAAACGGGTGCGAGACCATTTGAACTCCAAACGGGTGCGAGACCGTTTGAACTCCAAACGGGTGCGAGACCGTTTGAACTCCAAACGGGTTCGAGACCGTTTGGTTCCAAACAGGTTGAAGACCGTTTGGTTCCAAACGGGTTGAAGACCGTTTGAACTCCAAACGGGTGCGAGACCATTTGGGGAGGTTTAGGTTTTTGATGTTTTTGATTTTTATGTTTATTTTGTTTATGTGAATTTTTTTTGTATATATATTTCAGAAGAAAACTAAACTAAAAAGAAGAAGAGGGAAGACGAAAAATGATGATACTCAGATCTTGGGTTGCCTCCCAAGTAGCGCCTTGGTTTAATGTCGTTGGCTCGACGAAATGCTGATCTGGCTATGCTGATGGTATATGATCTTGGATCTCTATAGTTTGTCTTGGCAATTTGTTTGCTGGAATGTAGTATTTCTTTAACCTATGACCGTTGACGGTTCTTTCTCCCCCGTTATCATCAAGGATAATAACCACTCCTGTCGGGTAGATATGTTTGATAGTGAAAGGCCCCGACCATTTTGTGCGCAGTTTTCCCGGAAACAATTTTAGTCTGGAATTGAATAAGAGAACCTTATCTCCGATGATTATATCCTTTCTTTTTATGTGGCCATCATGCCACATCTTGGTTTGTTCTTTGTAAATTCTGGCACTTTGGTATGCTGTCATTCGCAATTCTTCCAATTCTTGTAATTGAAGTTGTCTAGATTCACCGGCACTCTTGAGATCAAAGTTCAATTGCTTGATAGCCCACCAAGATTTATGCTCTAATTCGACTGGTAGATGACACGACTTCCCATACACCAATCGAAATGGTGTTGTTCCAATTGGTGTTTTGAAAGCTGTGCGATAGGCCCATAGAGCATCAGGAAGTTTGGTAGACCAGTCTGTGCGGTGCCTATTAACAGTTTTTTCCAAAATGTCCTTGAGTTGCCTGTTGGAGACTTCGACCTGTCCACAAGTCTGTGGGTGATAAGGTGTGGAAACTTTATGTTTGACTCCATATTTTCTTAATAGTGCTTCGAAACTCCGCTCAAGAAAATGAGATCCGCCATCGGATATTATTGTTCTTGGAATGCCAAATCTAGGGAATATTATTTCTTTAAACATTTTGATGACTGATTTGGAATCACAAGAAGTGGTCGGTAGAGCTTCTACCCATTTCGAAACGTAATCCACAACTACTAGAATGTACGTGAATTCGTAAGATGGGGGGAAAGGACCCATGTAATCCACTCCCCAAACATCAAAGAGTTCAACTTCTTGCCACATATTCAAAGGCATTTCATTTCGTTTAGTTATTCCTCCAGATAGTTGGCATTTGTCACATGATCGCACATATTCATGTGCATCCTTTGTGATGGTTGGCCAGTAGAAACCAGATTGAAGAATTTTAAGAGCGGTTTTCTTAGAGCTCATGTGCCCCCCAGTAGGGCCTGAGTGACAGTGTTCTAAAACTGGGGTGATTTGTGTTTCTGGAATGCATCGATGAAAACGTCCATCTGCGCATAAGCGGAATAGGTAGGGCTCGTTCCAGAAGTACTGCTTAGCGTCATGAATGATTTTTTTTTGTCATGGTATGATGCAGACGGATGGATGATTCCTGTTGCCAAATAATTAACAATATCAGCATACCAAGGAAATCCAGTAGTAATCTTCATTAGTTGATCATCCGGTAAAGAGTCTCGAATGGGTATTTTATCGAAGTCTTTAGCTTCAATACGATTGAGGTGATCCGCGAAGACATTTTCAACCCCACTTTTGTCTTTAATCTCTAAATCAAACTCCTGAAGCATTAATACCCATCTGATAAGTCGGGGTTTAGCATCTTGTTTTTGGACCAAATATCGTATTGTAGAATGGTCAGTATATACTATGACTTTTGACCCGATTAGGTAAGACCGAAATTTTTCAAAAGCATAGATAACTGCCAGGAACTCTTTTTCGGTGGTAGTATAGTTCTTTTGTGCCTCATCAAGCATCTTGGAGGCATAATATATGACGTAAGGCTTTTTGTCAATCCTTTGTCCAAGGACTGCCCCTATAGCATAATCGCTAGCGTCACACATAATTTCAAACGGTTGTGACCAGTCAGGAGCTCTTAGAATAGGGGCAGAGATAAGGGCATTTTTTAGAGTTGTGAAGCTATTAATGCATTCTTGGTCAAATATAAAATCTGCTTCTTTGGTCAGTAGGTGATTCATTGGCTTTGCTATCTTTGAAAAATCTTTTATAAATCTTCTGTAGAATCCTGCATGACCCAGGAATGCCCTGACTCCTCTGATGTCTTTAGTGGAGTTAGCTTTGAGATGACATTGACCTTTGCTTTATCCACTTCAATTCCTTTTTCACTTACTCGATGTCCTAGGACCACACCTTCAGTCACCATAAAGTGACATTTTTCCCAATTCAAGATCAGGTTGGTGTCTTCACATCTTTGTAGGACTTTTCCTAGATTGAGTAAACAGTCGTCGAAAGAATTTCCGTATACAGAAAAATCATCCATGAAGACTTTCATGATAGATTTTGTTAATCCGGCGAAGATAGAAGTCATACATCTTTGGAAGGTTGCGGGTGCATTGCATAACCCGAAAGGCATCCTTCTAAAGGCATATGTTCCAAAAGGACAAGTAAAGGTAGTTTTTTCTTGATCTTCAAGATGGATTGGGATTGGGTAAAATCCTGAATATCCATCAAGGTAACAGAAATTTTTTTTATGAGCGAGTCGTTCGAGAACCTCATCTAAAAAGGGCAAGGGGAAATGATCTTTCCTTGTTGCTTTGTTAAGTTTTCAGTAGTCGATGCACATTCGCCACCCAGTTACTGTTCTAGTAGGTACTAGTTCATTATTATCATTAAGAACAACAGTGGCCCCCCCTTTTTTTGGGACCACCTGCACGGGACTTATCCATTGAGAATCCGAGATTGGGTAGATGATACCTGCTTTCAGAAGTTTGAGAACCTCGAGGCGAACTACCTCCTTGAGATTAGGGTTCAACTTTCTTTGATGTTCCCTTGATGGTTTGAATTCTTCCATCATAGGCAATCTGTGCATGCATAAAGCTGGATTTATACCTGTCAAGTCAGTCATCTTGTATCTGATAGCTTTCTTGTGTCTCTTTAGTTCATCAAGAAGTCTGTTTTCTTGGTCCACCTTTAGGGTGGAGCTGATAATCACTGGACAAAGTTTCTCATTGTCAAGAAAGGCATGTTTGAGTCCCTCAGGTAGAGCTTTCATTTCAGGAGCCTTAGGTGGCTCAGTTGCTTCTATAATGGTGACGGCCTTGAGTTCTTCAAAGGTGGCCGTTGGGGCTTCTTCAGCTTTTTCTAAGTATTGAAGGCATTCTTGCACAAGTTCATTTGCCGAGAATTATACTTACAAATTTATCAAGATATCTTCCAAATCATCGGAGGGTTCAGACATTTCTAATTGGGACATTTGATATATAGCGTCCAGGAGAAAGACTTCCTCTTGAATGCTTGAACCTTTCATGCTATTAAGGACTCTGAACTGGAAAGCTTCCTTCCCAAGTCTCAAGATAATAGTTCCTGCTTCTACATCGATAAGCGCTCGGGCAGTAGCTAGGAAAGGTCTGCCGAAGATTATCAGGTATCTTAGGTCTTCTTGTATGTCCATAATAACGAAATCGCACGGAACATAAGAATTTGTTCCTATCCTGACAGGTATATCTTCAATGTTTCCAAGGGGAGCAGTTATGGTAGAGTCGGCTAACTGAATTGTCATTGTCATAGGTAACAAATTAGTGAAGCCTAATCTTTTGCACATAGAATAGGGCATAATGGATATACTTGCTCCTAAATCTGCTAATCCCTTCTTGCTGGAGCCATTTCCAATTGAACACTGAATACCGAAGGAACCTGGGTCCTTCTTTTTCTTTGGCATTTTGTTAAGCAGAATGTTTGAAGTGGTCTGAGCTAGTTTCACTGTTTTGTGCTCTTCTGTCATATATTTTTTTGACAAAAGGGTTTTCAGGTATTTGGCCCATGCGGGCACTTCGGAAAGAGCATCGAGGAATGGTATATCAATGTATAGTTTCTTCATAGCTTCTTTGAATTTCTGGAACCTAGTGTCCATTTTGGTTCCTTTCAGCCTGTCCGGATAAGGGATTCTGGGTGGAACTTCTGGCATTGGTTCCTTTTCTTTTTCTCTTTCAGTGGTTTTCGTAGATTTTTCCTTTTCCTGGGTTGAGCTTTCTATTGGGGAAAGAATAGCTGAATCGTTATCATCATCATGGATGATTCTGGTGGTATCAGGAAGGACACGACCAGACCTTGTGGTGACAGCATTTAGTTGCTCAGGTCTATTTTGGTCAAGCCTTGGGTTTGCCTCTGGTTGCCCAGCAAAGGTACATGCTGGTGGTTTCAACTGAGCAGCAATATGTGCTAATTGGGCCTCTACAGCCTTTTGTTGAGCCTGTTGGTTCGCAAGCATAGTTTGCTGAGATTGAAGCATCTGTCTAATCAAAGAAATTTCATCAGATGGTTGGGAAGCGGCACTCCTCTGTTGATATTGAGTGACTTGCTTCCCTTGTGGTTGTTGTGGAGGTGCGGTTAACTATGGTTGTTGTGGCTGCTGCAACTGAGGTTGTTGCAGCTGTGGGTGCAGTCCTGGATGGGTATATTGGTAAGAGGAATTCCTAGGATAATTGGATCTTTGGAAACCATTTCTATAATTCCCCTGATTTTGGTTGAAGTTATTCTGAAATCCTGGTGGTTGTCTATTGAAAGATCCGCCTTGTGTCTGTTGTTGTGGATTGGCAGTCCCTGCAGGATTCCCATATTGAAAACCAGGGTGGTTTCTTGGTTTATCTGGATTGTAATACAACTGGCCAGGTATTGAGTGAATGGAGTTGACTTGCTCTGGCATTTGGTCCTCGGGATGTTCAATAATGGGTTCATATTGCGGCACTGGTGGTTATAGATCCATCATAACATTGTATAGCAGACCACATGATAGTGTGGGATGATCAAATGCATGACAGGCTTCGCAAATTCCAATAGCTGCTTTTACTTGTTGAACCTGGGAGCCTTTCTTCTTGTCGTATTCTCCGAAAGAAGTTTCGAGAGCTTGTTGCTTGCTAGCAATGGTCTTCAAGGCCTCTGAAATGGCCTTGAGTTCCATAGATTCTTCAGCCTTGTAGACTTTAAGAACTCCCTTGGATTGGTTAGACGACCTTCCCCAATTGGATTGGTTCTCGGCCCCTAACGTAACTATAATCCAAGCATCTTCATAGTTCTTTCTCATGAAGTTTCCTCCAGATGAGGAGTCTAAAAACTGCTTGATATCATCACTTACTCCTCTATAGAATGTTTCAATCAGTTGATTTTGGGATATGCCATGGTGAGGGCACTTTCTCAAGAGTTCCTTGAATCTTTCCCAAGCTTCTGCAAGTGTTTCTCCGGGTAGTTGGGCAAAATGGTTGATCTGCCCCCTAATCTCATAGGTTAGTGAAGGTGGAAAGAATTTCTCAAGAAACTTTTCTTCTAAGGGAGTCCAAGTAGTGATGATAGGGTGCCTATCTAAAGCATTGTACCAACTTAGCGCTCTTCCAGATAAGGTGAAGTGGAAGAGGTGTAACATTATTGCTTCCAAGGCAACTCCTGCTTGAGGTACAAGTCAGCAGAGTGACTTGAATCTCTTAAGATGATCCATGCAATCATCTCCAGATCCTCCAGAGAAAGAGATGCCTTGCATGATCTGGATCCATTGCGTCCGGATTTCAAAGTTTGGTATGTTAATAATCGGTGGTCGGACTGGGTGATCATCTTCATAATTCTTTGGGACTGCGTAGTCCCAAAGTTGCTTGTTTCTTAATGCTAATTGAGCAGCGGCATTCTCGGCTTGGATGCGGGCTTGTTCCTCAGCTTGAATTTCAGCCTGCACTTGAGCACGAGTGTCAGCAATAAGTTGTGCTCGTTGTGCATCTATGGCGGCGTTAACTATTTTTGCAACGAGGCGTTGCTCTTCAGCCATCTGTATGGCTCTTTGGCGGTTAAGTCTAATCCTTCGGTGGAAACTTCTTTTTACCTTAGAGTCGTACTCTGGTTCAGGGGAGAATCTGATGTGATGCGGGCTTAACATACACGTTTTCTACCTGAGTAGGAAGAAATTCACTCGGTTAGATGATGAAAGGAAGCAAAGAGGTCAAGAAAATTTGGAGTAGTTATCAAGGAAAAGTGTAAAATCCTAATCAACCAAGAAGTTGTTAAGTAAAAACTAAAACGTTCTGTTGTCCCCGGTAACGGCGCCAATTTTTGATGGAGTTTTGCAACGCCACTAAAAATCCTAGATATGATGAATCTCTAGGTTTAGCCTTGCTTATACTATGGTAAGATCTCCACCCACGTGTTCTAGGACACGCGGAAGTCTTATCGTAGTATAGTTTAAGGGTCGAATCCTCGGGACAACGGTCTTGATTAGAATTAATCAAGATGGAAAATGTTTTAGTCGTACCTAATTACTTAACGGTTGATATTTAGATCGAAAGTTTGATCTGGTTGTTTAAACTAAGTGCGAGGAAAGTAAAAGCAAGAAAGTAGAAATTAGGGTTGTAAACAATGATTAAAAACCACTAGGATGTTATCGGATTTCACGCCACTACACATGGATCAAAACATGCAACATAATAAAGCAACCTGCAAAGAGATTCTAATCAGTTAGTATCTTGTAGACTTAGTTTCTTTTCGGATAACTAACTACGAGAAGTGTGGAGTATTGCAACGCCATCCATCCCATAATGAATGGTCACTTGCTTTGCATTACTTCTTCATGAAGTGTGTTCCTCGACCTTGCCAAGGTTGCACTTTCATACGTCAACTGATTCCATTTCATAGTATGAAAGTGTAACGATGGGAGTGAGTTTACTCCACTCATGAAAGCACTCCTAGATACCGAAACAGACGTATGGTGACTACATACATCCAGAACCAACTTTCAATCGATATTCAGATCTAAGGGTACAAACGTAGACAATTCATACCGAAAGACAATAGGTAATACAAGTTGATGATCAAGCAACAAGCATTCATTTAACGATTGATGTTGAACTGAAAAGGAGAGTATCTCTATTGCAAACAGTTGAATTACATTGCATGAAATGAAAACATGGGTAGTGGGGCTACTCCCCGCACCCTAGTGAATGAGACTACTCGCTCATATCAAGGACAAAGAAGGAGGCGAGAAGAGAGAGAAAGAACGTCATCTCCACGGAGGAGGGAAGGATGAACCTTGGTGAAGAGCAACGATCTTCGCACTTCGTGGATGCTTTGATGATGGATCTTCTCTTCCCACCTTCTTTGTTGTTGAGAGAGACGGTAGCTTGAAGATGGAACGTGGATCTCAAACTGGCAGCCTTGGGGCGATGGATGAAAGATGGGAGTGCTCTGGAACTGGAGAGGCAGCCTTTGGGCGTCTGAGAGTTCTCCCTCTTGAGGACCCCTTTGGGTCTTATTTATAGGCTTAAGTGGAGCCCAAACGGTCTTGAACCCGTTTGGGTGATGAACACGTTTGGCCGCTGAACCCGTTTGGGCACTGAACCCGTTTGGGCGCGGAACTCGTTTGAGCGCTGGACCCATTTGAGCACTGGACTCGTTTTGGGCGTCGAACTCGTTTGGGCGCTGGACCCGTTTGGGCACTGGACCCGTTTGGGCACTGGACCCGTTTGGGCGTCGAACTCGTTTGGGCGCTGGACCCGTTTGGCGCCGAACTCGTTTGGGCGCTGGACCCGTTTGGCGCCGAACTCGTTTGGGCGCTGGACCCGTTTGGGCGCCGAACTCGTTTGGGCGCTGGACCCGTTTGGGCGTCGAACTTGTTTGGGCGCTGGACTCATTTGAGCTTATGCAGTCTCGGGACCATTTAGAGTTCATGCGGTCTTGAGACCGTTTGGCCTTAAACGGTCTTGGGACCGTTTGGGGTTTTTTTAATTTTTTTTGTGTGTTTTTCTGCAAGGATAAAGAAGAGAAAAGTTAATCTATTGATGTGTCAGCAATAAGGTAAAGATTTTATGATTCTTTCTAATTTATTTAAGAAAGAGTATGGAAAACAAGGGAAAACTAATAAAATAGCATCACAAAGTAAGAGGTTATCAATAAATATACCAAATTTTTGTTGATATGTCCCTTCAACAGTTGATGATTCCATCACTTTATGTTTCATAGGCACAATCCCTAAGAACACTCAAATATCCTCCCCTAAGGTCGGGTTTACATCTTCCTAAAATCTAACAAATTATCTCATTCTGCCTTTCCATTGATTAACAATCGATGCAAGCCTAATGTTACGACCCCATCCCCCTATTATCTCCTAAAAAGGAGGACCAAAAGGGCAAAGGTGATACTCATAATTTATGGATCAAGATTGCAAGTAATCAATAATAATCAATAAATTTCATACATTAGAAAAGAGTTTGGTAACAAGATAACCTCACCTCAAGGGAGTTTACATGGGATGTAGATCTAATGTTTGTAATAGAATAAATTCTATCTATCTATATCCTCCATAATTACATTAAATCTTTTCTTTTGGTGCCTTCTTTCTAGATGTCCATCTTTCATCATTATTTTTAGGTTACTAGAAGTTTAACCTAAAAGGTCATGGATAAAAAAATGGTCAGTAAAACAAGTTATACTTGTATGTGGGGGAATTAAATATTTGCATGTATGAGTAACAACATAGTCATCCATATGAAATCAATAAAATAATCAAACCACCTTTTGATTTATTTAACTTCTCAACCCTTAATATCTGTGGCAAACCCACTCATTGGGGGCACCCAATCTTACCATATTCACTCTCTAGGAGTATTACTTTAATCTATCCACTCATTGGGGGTGTTTTCCATCTATACCCACTCTCTAGGGTATCCATGATCTCATACTCACTCCACTGGGAGTATTTATTAGCCAACCCACTCTCTGGGGTGTTTCCATAACTTACCATGCATGTATTTAGATCAGAGATATTTTCATGGACCTGAGCAAGTTATTTCTATATTGTGATACTCATATGGGCTTTATAGATTGCAAGAAATAAATAAACAAGCAAGCAGTTGATTTTATAGTCCATTCAATAAAGCATTGAGAAAATCATGAGAATAAGTTAAGTTGAGTAATCATAGGTGTAGCCACATACCTTTCTCGAGAGTAACTTGACGTCCAAGCAAAAGGCAACAATAGAAACCAATCAAGCAACTACCCTAAAATTAAAGCATAATACCCATGTATTATTTTTTTTTCATAAATTCACATTAATACTGACTTTGGGACCAAGTTAGGGTTTTGGAATCAAATTAGGGTTTCATTAGGGTTTTGGCCTCGCAAACCCTAATTATTACTTTTAATGCCTTTTTTATTTACAAACCCTAATTTTGTCATCATATGCTTTTCTAATTCAAGAAAACCCTAATTTGTCAATTTATGAATTATTAATCTCAAATTTGATCCAAGATACCCTTTATATCCAAAAAATATCATTCTTTGACTATTGAGATCAATTGGACATATTAAGATCTTCAAAACCTAAAAATTAGGATTTTATTGATTAAACACATTAAAGTTGGTAATTTTATGCTCTTTTAGAATTCAAAGCAAATCTAGGTCATGAAACTATTTTCATTGGAATCCTTGTATTTTTTAATAAATTTTCACATATTACTTATCTTCGTCTGGGCATCCTAGTAATTACTATAATTTTTACAAGTTTGAAAAATTACTCTGAATATTGAACAGTGAGGAAGATAATTACCGAAAATGGAAAATGAAGAAAAATGTTGACCATTAATTAGTCAGTCAACCCCTGACCAACACCTTGATCTCATAGTTAAGAAGACATGGCCTCCCAGGCACTTGCGAGAGAGGGAAAAGGAGAAGAAGGGTACAACTTGATCCACATAAATTGGATTGTGGTCAAGCCTTGACCTGGGATCGAGATCAATGGTCAGTCTTTCAGCCTCTTGGTCAGTAGTCTGTGTGCACAGCATGGTGGCTCCACAATGGAGGTGCTCACCAAAATAAAAGGGAAAGAAGAGAGGGGAAGGGAGGCATGGCTCAAAAAATTGTCAATCGTCCTCTTTTTGGCTCCACGAAGATACGGGGGGTCTTATCCTATGTTGGGGCATCCTAGGAGCAATGTTCCCTCATGGCGTGCCACATTGGTGAGATTGTCATAAAAAATGGTTTTGGTGCTAGGGCATGATTCCTGGGCAGGGAAGATGCTACCTATACTCTTTGATCATGATCGAACTCATCTTTAGGTTAATATAGACCAAGGGAGGGCAAGTTTGAGGGTCAAGAAGGGGCAATAAGGCATGAAGACAAGGAAGGAAACTTGCCCATTAAGCCTTTGATTCCCTTCCTTTAAGGGGTCTCTTAGAACAGTTTTTCCAGATAAATTCATTGGTGTTGATATTTTGTGATGAAACACGGTGTGAAGGGAGATCACCCCTGCAAAGGATTTGGTTTGACCAACGCCTACTTTCCTCAGAGGATGTGGTGTAGGGGAAATAAGTGCACAGTTGATCATCGATGTAAAGGTCATGATGGGTGTGACATATACGGGGATGTGGTTCATCCAATGCCAAAGTTGGAATGCATTTATCCTCTTTCCAAAACTGATTTACATTCAATTAGTGCAAATCAATCCCTCTCCCTTCTTGATTTTCCATAGATTACTGTGAGTATCATTTTGCTACAAAATTTTGAGGGAATCTCATCACTAACTTTCGTAACTAAACTCAATTTTTTGTGATTTATTGGAATTACTTTTATAGTCAAAACATGATCATTTATGTGACACCTCATTACGCTTAACAAGATTACTCAAAAACATGAAATGCGATCAACTACTAATTTTTCACATAGTGAAAAATGGGGAATAATTAAAACCGATTCCAACAATGTAAATAAACTCTAGAACATTTCCAAAAGTCCATCATTCCATTCTCATATACTGTAACAAGTATTTGCATATGGGTCCAAAGACCTCAGTCACATCCTGCATACAAAAAGATATTTCACATGTGCATGCCATATATTTACAAACATTGACACACTACCAAAATCTCGTATTGATACAAGTACAACATCTAGAAAACATATCCCATACTCGGACTTGAGAGTACAGGGATGACACTAGGACTCTACTACTAACATCTACAACTAACCAACCTTATGAATCTATTGATCACCAGGTTGGTTCTCTTCCACAGTGCAACCTCGAACTCATTGCATGCAGCCACCTAAAAAAATGTGGTGACCTACGGGTGAGACCCAGTCCTAGCGAGAGATATAACTCTCTCCAACATATATTGATTATAACATATTGATTGACAGTAAATGAACTGAGTAGATACAGTAATCAATAAGCAATTTAAGCAGATTGAATAAGTTAAGCATACTAAGCCATTAAGCAAATTAACTTGAAAAGAAGTATAATTGCTCAAAGGTCATATGATATCATCTTGTAAACATTGAATAGTATAAAGACAAGTTAAAGACTAATCAAACAATGTGAGACATATTTAACCATAGTCAGTATACTACACAGCTTTTATCACTTCTTTTATTACATTTCCCTGAGGGATTTGTGAAATACCACTCAAGTCCCAACTGACTACTACTAAGTCGAAATTAGTGCCATACAAGATCTAGGAAGAGTTGAACGCCTAAGATCTTCTCCGCCCCTGGTCAGTATGGGTCCTAAGCGACACAAGGTTAAGTTGCTAACAGCCTATTCCATCCTTGGTACAGGTCACGACACTAGTGAAAGGAGGTGGGTACGCATACCCTACCATCCGAGGTACAACCACAATTGTCCTCCAATCTCATCATCATATATATATAATCACTGAGACACGACCGCAGTCGTTCTCAAACTGAGGGCTAGGTATGACCACTATCATCCTCCCCAACACTTGAATTCAGGATGACAAGCACCCTGCATACTCATCAGTATGCGCTCTGAGTATCCCTTAGGAATACTCGTTTCACTATCTGGCAATTTTTGACACTCAGATAGATCTATGACATAGGGCACTACATGATTAGAGTTTCACTTAATTAGTTACGCCAATTGGGTGAATTAAGGCTAAATCATACAAATGGACATTCAAACCCTAATTCTTTTCTAACAATAGTATATGTATAACAACTTCAAAAGTTATAAAACATTTGAGATATAAATCTTAATCACATTACCACATGCTATCATTCATTGCAAATTAATGGACCACACTTATCATCATACTTTTACAAGATACCAATATCTTATGACAAGTTTTAGGGTTTTAACCCTTATTGGAACATGAAGAGGATTTCACCTCAATATTGGCTTCAAACATGCCCAAAGGTCGTTAAGGCCATCACATTATTCATAATAAGGCTATCATCATCATTCCATGCCTTAAACAAGGCTCAAAAGATCATTAGTACATATGCGTCCATAGATACTAACATGGAAAGGCACTATGATATTCAAATAGTACTACAATGTGGTTTCAACACAAGAAGAGTGTAATTCATTATCACATTAATCATTCAAGAGGTCTGATTATAACCAATCAACATCATATAATTACACTATGGTTAGGTATAACAAGCTAGATCACATGGGAGTTACACATCCACTTATTATAGCGATTTATCAAATATAACTATATGATGGCAAAGGTAAGACTACAAATTAATGGTATTGAATCATCGAATTATCATCACTAGGACCCACATATAATACCATGTGATTTATTCTAATCCATTGGATGTTGAAGCATCCAATATTATTCATTAGATCAGGTTCTTTGTTCAAGGTTATCAATTGAAGTATAGGTCTAACCATTAGATCAATTGAACCAAGGAACCATTGGTTTAAGGTTTAGTCAAATCTCACTACAGCAAACACTCACATTAGTGGCCTTTTAGAAATGCCACTGAAAAAAATAAATGCCACTAAACATGTTTAGTGGCATTTGTTGACACTTAAAAAAATGCCTCTAGTACCAATGCCACTAGAAAGATAGTGGTGTAAGTTGTAAACGCCACTAAATGTTTGTCTTTAGTGGCTTCCAATAAATGCCAAATAAAGGCCACTAAAATATCATTTGGCATTTATAAAAAAGCCACTATCCATCAATTGGCTTTTATACAAATGCCACTATTTTGTATTATGTTGGTGTATGAAAATGTTCTTATTGAGTTTAATGGCGTATAAAAAAAGCCACTAATGACTACTAGTTCTGTATTACTACATTTTCATGGCTTTTAGTCATTCAGTTTTCAATTCATTATCATTATTTATAAATGAATGTCAATTGTAGACGAACTCACTTTTCTGAAAGTATGAATATTTTTTATTTATAATCAATTGAGAATTACATGGGGAGGACATTTTAACTTTCCCCTTATATTGAATACAACACCAATGATATACTTTCATACAACATTTTACCTTGCCCCTTATATTGAATTACATGGGGAGGACGTTTTACCTTGCCCCTTATATTGAATACAACACCAATGTTTACTGCTGCATTTTATGGTTTGCAAAATCTTCTTGTTAAACAACGTGGCATACATGATGTCTTCAACATTGATGGAGCTGGCTCAACAACTGCCGCTGTATCTGGTCTCATATTGCCTGGTTCCTTGAGATGGCGAGTGCAGAATATGCTCCTTGGTTCTGCACTTGGAGATGCCTTTTGCTTTCCACTCGGTTGGGCCCATCTGAAACTTGTAGAGAAGGCAGCTGAGCAGAGTGTAGTTCTGTTGGCGTCTGATTCTGGTGAAAGTGATGCAGGAAGCAGGGTGGGTGCGGCAATTGAAAGGCTTGAAAGTAGCCTCAGAAAATAATTCCTGCTCGTCATTGGCATCAAACCTAGAAACAGTTAAAAAGTGACTTATCTTTTATTTGTATCATGCCAGCAAAACACAAGTTGAATTAAGATTTCTTTTTTATCATTTACTTCCACCTACTGTAAGGGTTTTGATTGGTTATGTGCTTGTAGTTACCAGTTTCATGTATCTAGCAATGCATAAGGTAGCATCTCAGCTGTGAAAAGTGTGTGAATTATAGCGTCAAATGGATAGACGCTAGAGATCTTTGTGGATAATAAGCTGATCCTTTTTCCATTATAAAAAAGCATTATCAAGTTGAACAATTAAGGAAAAACAAAATCCAAAGTATCAATGATTGTCCCTTATTGATTAAGAATAAGAGGGAAATATGATCATGGTAAAATAGAGAACAAAGAAAACAAGTAAGAAGGCATTGTACCTTCTAGTCACTGGCTCCATATTCAAATCACTATCATAGCAGTGCGGTTGAGATCCAGATTTCCATTTTAGTCTTCCTATCTCTTGATCTCCATCGTTGTAGGTTCCAAATATTTGCATCCATCATTCTATGTCTACTGTGTTGTGCATTACAATGCACAACAGTCTTGACACAATCAAGGTATAAGGAAGGGTGATCACTTGGTTCCCTACAAGCATCATGATTTATAGCCAAAGAAACAACTCTTTAATAATAAGAGAACAATTTTAGAATCATATAAAATATATACTGACAAACTTTGATAGTCCCAATAGTTTTCACACCTAACAGATTTCAGTAGCATGACTGTTTAGCCTTACTTGATAGCTCACAACATTCTTCATTGGGCTCATATAGCTTCGTAGAGATGAGACTGCATAATAGATCTTTTAAAAGCACTAATGTGGATAGAAAAGAATGCATGTGGTGTGTTCCTCAAGTGGGCTACATAAAAATCAATGTGGATGCAGCCTTTATAGTTGATAAAAGGGTGCAGTTGGCAGCTGTGTTTAGGAATCATAGCAGAAAGGTGATAGCTAAGTCCAAAGCCTCAACCTAAGTCCAAAGCAAAAAGTTAAACAAAAAATACATGTATCCTTGTTCTAGATGGTTAAACAAAAAAAACCATGTTGAAGGTGCTTGTTTAATGTAAAGTAGCAAATAATAAGGGCTTGTTTAGTGTAAAGCATCAAATAATTTACATGCTGACTCATCTCAACAATGCCACCTGCATTATCAACAATAGGTTCAAACATATCCATAGTCAATACATATGTAGCAGTACTCAACATCCTCATGGTTGCAACAGCAGTCCCAAAAAGACCACATGTGGGATTTCCAATTTCATCTACTAGGTAGAGATGATAGATACACTGATCTCCAGAATTGGAAGAGCTATAGATTCTAAACCTCTGGTGCAACAAGTGGCCTAATATAGAGTAGTTGCAACATCCATGTCGAATCCACCAATAGACTAACTGACAAATGGCCAAGCAAACCTTTCTTTCTTGCTTTGCAATTTCATTTTCCTTTCATAGCTTTCTCAAAGGGCCTAATGCAATTTCATGCTCTTCTCAGGTTTTAGTTCTGAAATTAGAAAAAACCATTACCAAAACAAACTTTCAGGAATTGTTAATTCCTCTTGCAAGTTGCAGTAATAGAAGTGCAATGTTCATAAAAAAATCTCACTAGTATATGATTACAGTTAGCATGATAGTACATTGGGTCATCAAAAAAGAAATTTACATTCCATCTCTATCAAAGTAATGTTCATGTTACATTCCAACTCTAGTATATGAACCATCAAAGCTAGACATAGCAGAACAGTGATTTACCTATCTATACAACTCATATGTGTAGAGTGGATGGTTGGTTGGCATGTTCCTAGCTTGTAGCACATAATTCTTTTGTCATTGGTTCATTATCCAATGTATAAGTGAACAATATAACAAGGTCGATAATAAGCACACCATTCAGATTTATATACACTGCATTAGCAATCAAACAACTAGATTACAATAGGAATTAAAACAACAACCTATATATGAAGGTGTAAGGAATTTGACAGCCAATCACATCATTTTTCTATATTATTTTTCCCAATCCTAGTGGTTCTCAGGAGTCCGATTTTTGAATTGCCCATCAGTTTTGCAAATGGGTCATGGCAGATATGAGGTGAGGAACTACCACGTTTAGATATGTATTCCAAGATGTAAGTAACTAGTAAATCATGTTATGTAGGACTTTAAGGTGTTGAGAAAGAATGGAAGAACATACATGATCGAATTTTGTTGAATGATGTGCATGTTCCAAGCCTTTAATCTTTGCAAGCATGGTATAATACTTTAAAAATGAGGGGCACAAATTCCTCAAAACAAATTTAATCCAATTTCCGGAATTGAATGCATCCAATCTAAATATCACATTTTGGAATCTGAAGGACACTACATTTTATATGGCACTGAGCATAGCTTGAAGTTCAGCTTGATCAATGATCCAGGAACTTGGGAAAGCTGTGGAAGTGAATATCACTTCAAAGATCGTTGTTGAATAATCTTTGTATTTCCTGAACCCTGGAGAGTAAAGACACAAACAATTAGGGAGAATATTACCACATTTGATATAATGGTTACTAATATGTAATTCGTCCATAATGGAATGGTAGCACTCGTGATATAGGGATAATATTACCACATTTGATATAATGGTTAACTTCATATCTCATAAAATTCATGATGCAGTGAGTTTAGAAGAGTTTCAATCTTTAATGGTACCATATCAAACAATTTTATGAACTTTAAGTAGGAGAAAAATAATTGATCTTGATGGAGAATCTCATTCACCTTCATTATTTTCTTCAAGGTAGAATATATGGCATGTATACAGTAAAATGAGAACTGGAAGTTTGTGCTTCATTTGATCCATATACATATTTCAATCCTCTGCATTTATCACATAGAATGCTTACATAGAACCTCAAATGACTTGGAATTCTTGAGATTTCGAGATATATTCTCCAAGTCATGTTGCAAGCTAGTATCATAATAATTGGTACAACCACACCTGATACAACCAATCATGGTATACAACCTCAAATGACTTGGAATTCTTGACATTCAATCCTCTGCATTTGTACAACCACACTCCAATAACTGGTGAACTATAGTTTTTATGCATTTGTACACCCACACTCCACACCTTGAACAACCACACCTAAGACACAAGCATAGAAACATAGAACACCCCAGATAAGAAAAATGAACACAGTGACATATAGATTTGAACCCAACAAAAATAATGGGACGAAAAACCCATATATATGCTAAGGAGTCAAAATTCAAAACTTATAGCAGCTATTGATGGCTTGTCCGACTGCCCAGGGCTCCCATGGGACACATCCATTCCTAGTATAATAGTTGGCTCTTGGGAGATTTTTGGCATGGATGGAGAATGTTCAACTGTGGTGAACATCTCTGCACACTTTGACACCCGCAGGCTTATTCATGATCTCATTCATTGTGGAAACATGAAGTGTGTTATCAGTAAAATATTTTTATGTATCTCGTTTAACTAATTTAAACAAAATACATTAAAAGATTTTACTTACAACTCCCTTCATGTTTCCACAGCGAATGAGATCCTGAATATGCCTACGGGTGTCACATTGCACAGAGAATTTCACCACAGCCATGAGCATCCTCCATCCATGCCAAAGATCTGCCAAGTGCCAACTATTATACTAGGAATGGATGTGTCTCATGGGAGCCCTGGGCCGTCGGACAAGGCGTCAATAGCTACTGTAAGTTTTGAATTTTGACTCCTTAGCATATATATGGGTTTTTCATCCCATTATTTTTGTTGGGCTCAAATCTATATGTTGTTGTGTTCATTTTTCTTATCTGGGGTGTTCTATGTTGCTCTGCTTGTGTCTTAGGTTCTCAGCTCTCGATATTGGCCTTTAATCTCTAAGTACAGAGCTGTAGTTAGCAGGGGATCATTACCATAGTTATTGGCTTTTAGGGCCTGCATCACAACCACATGTTACAGAAATGGTATTATTTTAGATGAAGGGGGTAAAGGAAAAAAGACAAATATACAAATGTTGTTTTAACAATTAAGGGAACAGGGAGGAACCCACATTACTAAGAACACCCATTCTTTCTTGAGGCTTCTTCCTAGACTTCTCAACCAGAGCAGACCTCTTAAATGTTGACAATGACTTAGTGTGCCTCTGCAAAAGGAAAAACACCAAGTTATGTTAGTTAGTGGCAAAAAACAAATAAATAATTTATTAACTAAACTGGCCGGATAAAACACCGGGCTATATTATACTTAGTACCAAAAACAAAACATTCAAAAACAACACAGTGAGAAAATAGAACAACACTCATAGAAGTAACACACCTCAATAGGTACATAAGTGGGTCGTTTGGGCCTCCCTACATTAAGGCAAGGCAGAGGGTCTGAATACTTGAGCTCTATCTGATGATGTTTTTTGAAATAATCAGAGACAAGTAGTGTCAGGATATTACTTGTTTCATTCTAACAAATCGTTTTCCTTTACATATATAAAGTCATGTTTCATCCACACACAAGCACCACTCAAATGAATTACCCATAAGGTAAGATCTGAGACTTCAAGTGATGTGAGACCTCAAGATAAACATCAATGTCGCCTATATCTATGTGAGGGCACATATCTATAAGAAACTTGGAACAAATTTCCTTGGAAATACAAAAAATATTTATGCATGGACGATCTATGCTTTCAGACAATGGGTGGACGTATCACACTATTTCCAAAAATCATGTACATATAAAAAATACCCTTGCCTACAAAGTAAAGATTTCAAAAAAGTATTACTGCATAACAAATTGCCCTGAAAAGAACCAATAAATATATGAATAGTCTCATTTAAAATGTTGCAACAACTAGTCTAGGATTCATCAAAATGTTGGGTGGAGCTTGAAGATTGTAGTGTGGTTGCTAGAATCTTGATCCCTATAGTGTTAAGATATCCTGCAGCATGTGATCAAGTAATGAAAGAAAAATTAATATGCTATAAGAAATATATCATGATCTGACATGATGCAAGTTGGATATGAAGCCCACAAATATGAAGCACCCGCAATATGCATTCCTGCTTATATAAGAAATTCCATTCCAAGATATTATCAAATAGAATCAAACCCGTTGGGGAACAGAAAATCATGGTATATGATGTGTGGCTGCCATATAAAAGGGACAATTACCTTTTAACTGCAGTAGTTTTTACATTAAAAAAGAATTATTCAGTCCACATCACCCATCCACATTAGTTGTAAATTTTGAATATCCAAACCATAATAATCCATTTACTAGATGAGTAATTACAAAATGGAAAGAAATGGATCAAATAATCGTAACTCCCCTCATAGTTTAGTGGACAAAGATTGGGATCTCTTGCAATGGTTGTCAGAAAACTTGATAAGTGACATTGGTTTTCACCTACTTGTTGTCCAAATTGATTTTTCTCAATGGGAATTGGATCGTCGGGCTTTCTTTTCCAAACTTTCAAACATTGTGTTTGGCCACGTGCTCGATGTTTTTGACCTAAGCATTCATTCATAAAGGATAAAATATATATATGCAAAATTATATATGATTAAATGCAGCACTATAAATACAATGATATGAATGAAATGATTACCTAGCCCATCAGAAGGTGTTGTTGTAACATTCAATGACTCAACATGGTGATCATAGATGTCATTTTGGTCCATGTTATCAGGAAATACATTGTTATTTTGGTTACTGGCAGCTCTATTCTCTACAATTCTTGAATGAATAGACACAGAAGCATTGACATTAGGCACACGAGGTAGCTGTGAAATTCTTGATGTTGTAACTTTATCGCCACTTTCTTTATTGTGCTGATTTTGGAACCTTGTTCCCATATCCTTTTCAGTTGTGCATGTTTGAGAGGATTTCGTACCACCAACCATATTAGAGTCTTGGGGAGACGTGGCTGATTGGGCATTTTTTGCAGAGCTAGCAGCAGTTTTATTGAATTTGTTTGCTCTATCATTACAAATTTTAGTTGGAAGGGAAGCTAAAAAATTTTTGGAGTGATTTGAGGATGACATGTTCAAAGATTCCCAACAACCATGTCAAGTACTGCTAGGTAAATGAGTCGTCGTACAGGAGTCATTGTTGTTGTTCTTATCATTGCTTGCGGCTGTCATGTTATGGCAGTTGTCACTGTACTATTATCTCATCCTGATTATATCAAGTCACATAAAAATGAAGACATTTAGAAAAATATTGAACAACATAATAACAATTTTATTAATAATATTTAAAAATGAAACACAGATATTTAATCAAATATAATTATAAACAACAGTAGAGACAAGGATAAATATGAATAATAATAATGTCAGACATGCAAAATGGATACACCTTGCTAGAGCACAATGTGAAACAAAAAACTAAAGAGATACATTGAGCCAAAAAAGGATTATTTAAGTCAAATTTTAATGACAAACAAAAAGAAACATTGGCTGCTATTTTGTAATCTTCTCAGTCAAAATAGTCATCATCATCACTTTGATATACACTTTCATCATCCTGCTGATTTCGGGATTGGTCTTTTTCAGTTGTTGAACTAGCAATAGTAATTCCTTCCATATCCAATCTAACTATGTCACAATCAGTATCTTCATCCTCTGATGTCATTGATGGCCCATCTTGACTTTCACCTTGCACATAAGCTTTGACATTCTCAATACAAGATTGTTCTTCCATGTTGAACATATCCTGTGGGGCAATCTTTACAGCAAAATGCCACCCTTTTGCAGTGACATCTTCTACATAAAATACTTGTCCAACTTGATATGCCACTAAAAACGATTCTCCTATAGTTTGAAGGCGTCTCAAATTAACAAGAGTCAACCCATGTTCATCATGCTTGATTCCCCTCGTTGAGTAGATGTCCAACCAATCACACTTAAATAATGTCACCATAAAGTGTTCATAATAATTGAGCACAATAACATCCTTCAAAACACCATAGTAGGTTACATATCTAGTAATTGGATTGCGGTCAGTTGTTTTAGAATAACAATCATTCTTAGCTACCAGAAAGACTCCACTATTTTGTGTTGTTCGATTTGCATCTTTTGCCTTGGTATGAAATCTGTGACCATTGACAACATAGCCCTTGTACTTAATGGTCAGTTGATGTAGACCTTGAGAAAGAAACTTGATTTTATCATCCACCATATCTGTTCTTAGGAGTGTCTCAATCTAACAAAAGAAAAGTTTGTTAGACTTTATTCATGAAGCATAACTAATTTAATTACCACAACTAAACTTACATGCTCCTTAAACCATCCATCAAATGAGTTACTATGTATTCTCTGAACCTCCTTTAAGGACTTCTGAGGATGTTTTTGCCTAATGATATCATAGTGCATCCTGAATACAAAATATGTGCAATATGTTATTGGAATATGTTATAGAATTTTATTAATAGAAGACAGTTGACACTAACTTACTTAATGTAGGGTTCAATTGCTTCATAATTGAATAGTACATACTTATGGGCTTGTTTCAATGTATGTTCGTCCAAGACACATGTTACCATTTTACCAATACCACGACCTACTATCGAGAAAATAGACCAATCATCACTATCAAGTGTTGGCTCATTTTCCAAATTTGCTTCCTTAGTATCATTTCTATTTGGCCGATTTAATTTTGTTTCAACTCCATCCAAGTATCTTGAACAAAAAGTTAGACACTCTTCAGTTATATATCCTTCTGCTATTGATCCTTCTGGATATCTTTTATTACGAACATATCCTTTTAGGGTCATCAGATAACTGATAACAAAGTTGAGGAAAATATTATGACAAATTACATTCTAATAGGTAAAGTCATCACGACATGTGAAATGTTACCTTTCAATTGGATACATCCAACGATATTGAACAAGGTCGACTATCTTAGCTTCATAAGAGAGATGGACTGATAGATGCACCATTATGTCAAAAAAACATGGAGGGAATATCTTCTCCATCTCACAAAGTGTAACAGCTATTGCATTTTCCAATGTAGAAAAATCATTTGGATCTATGACTTTATTGCAAAACCTTTGAAAATAGCGACAAAGATTAATAATACATGACTTAGCATTCTTACTGGGCAAGGACACAGTGACAGCTAATGCCAAAAGTTGTTGCATCAGCACGTGATAATCATGACTTTTCATTGGTAGCATCTTCTGATCCTTCGGCCATGCACATCTAGATATATTAGACGCATACCCGTCTGGAACTTTGACAGATTTTAGGAGGTTGCAAAATAATAGACAATTTCCAGCAAATAAAAAAGATTCTATATGGAATTTTGTGAAGGTATATTATTAAATTTTATTTTTAAATGGTTTAATGAAGCTTCTAATTGATATATTTTATGTCGGTAGAGTAAATTCACAATGGATTCAGATCTAAAGGAGTGGACAATGAAGAGACTAGGAAAGAAATGGAAGGACCACAAATGTGAGTTAAAGAGACTATACTTCCTAGAAGATAGTCCATATGAACAACAACTTGAACAAGTTGTTCCCCGCATGGACAAGTCGCATTGGAAATTTCTTGTCGATTATTGGAGGAGTAATAAAGGAAAGGTAATATTATTTTTTCTATTCGTTGATACTTATAGTACTACACAGATAATTACTATGCACAATACTGTAATGTTTTCCACAGAGGAAGTCTATAACTAACAAGACAAGCAGAAATTTTCAAAAGGTTACCACACAACAGGAACCAAGTCGTTTGCATGTCTAAAATATGATGTAAGTTAGTAATTTTTTTGATCCATTTAGACAATTTGATGGCATCTGTTAATTTGATGTTTACAATAACCTTGTTTGAATGATAAAGATGGATAAGGAAATAGGAGGAGAAGTGGATCCCATAATGTTTTTTGAGAAAACCCATCATAAAAAAGATGCGAGCATAGTTGATGTTGAATCTGCCAAAATTTTGGTACAACACATAATATCCTATAGTATTATGTTACATATACTAATTTCATAGAGCTATATATTTGGTATAAATTGCACTTCGTATGATTTATTGTATGTAGGAAAAAATTTCTGAGGTAGGAGAAGAGCTACGAAGAAAACAACATGATGTTACTTCAGATGAAATTTATAGGCATGTTATGGGAGAAGAGAGATCAGGATATGTTTGTGGTTATGGACTTGGACCATCACCTTCTGATATCTGGGGCAAGAACCGTAAATCTCGAGAAGCTGAAGCAGCGTAAAGGAAGCATTTCCAGGATAAGCTTGAAGAACAACAGTTGGAATTTGATGCAAAACTTCAAGAACAAAAGGATGAATTCAACCAAAAAATTAGAGGAGTTACTTGCCTTAACTAGAGCAGGAAACAGTCAAGCACAACATGTTGGCACTGGCCAAGTATGAATACATTTTATACAAGATGTGTGGTATCAATTATTTTCCATGTTGACTTTTATGGACTTATGACAAAAATAAAATAATTGTGTAAACAAACTTATCAATGCAAACTCCACTCCATATAAGACATTTATCATTTAAGAAGGGACAAGTATGTTTGTATTATTGTGAATTGCACTTCATTTTACATTTATATAAATTTGTTATGTAAATTGTATTTTGTTTCTAGGATGTGTATCTACTGAGTTTTACAGATCCAGATGCTAGAATTGCATTCGGTCGAGTCTCTGAGGTTGACCCCATGAAAAGGTTGGGAGGTGCAATTTTAGGCTCATCATTTGTTGCTATTTTTGTAGAGGTTGCTTTTTTGGGCAACGATCCTCTAGTTAGACCTCATGATCAATATCAATTTGTTTATGATGTTGTTGGAAACGTCATAGCATGGCTGAAAACACATATGTTGCCAAGGTGAGCATAAAGTATTGATTATATTGTTACATAATGGAAAACAAAAGTAGTATCTAAATTTGTTTCCATTTGTTGCAGGACATGAAGTTTAAATTTAATTGCATTCTTGGATACTATCTAAAGAGAGGAGAGCTATAGTTGTTTTTATTTAATCCAATTTGTTATTTGTACATGCCGATCCAAAGTAATGGTGTTTCATGTCCATTGTCGTAGACAATGTTGCTAAATAACAATCCTATTTTGTTTTGACCTACTTTTAATTTTGTTATGGAGAATCTTAGTATTATGGATGATACACACATTATGATTGGTTTGTGGTTTTTAGCTATGAGTAGTGTTTTAGCTTTTTGTTTGTGGGTACAGATGAAAAATTTAGTTTTTTTCATCTTTTTTCATTGTATAGCAAGCTGGAGGTAGGATGGTATATTTACCAACAGTTTTTGGATGAAGCAGAAATCTGATTCCCATATCCTCCAAATCCTTCCTTGCATTCAAGTTGTCCTTACTTTTATCCTTCAAACCTAGCAATGTTCCTACAATACTCTCACATATATTCTTCTCAATGTGCATGACATCGAGATTGTGCCTTACAATGTTAGTTTTCCAATATGGTAGCTCAAAAAATATGCTTTTCCTTTCCCAATTGTGTGTTGAATCCTTACCTCTTGGCCTTTTCTTACCAATTATAGTTCTTCCATCCTCCAATTGTGACAATATTTGAGCTCCATAAGGAGATTTAGGTGGACACCTAAATTCTTACTCACCGTCAAATGCCTTTGCTTCTTTTCGGAATATGTGGCTAGTTGGAAAAAACCTACGGTGCCCTCTATAGCAAACTTTACGACTATGTGGAAACCAATGTGAGACAGTATATTTATTACAATAGGGACATGCTTTGTAGCCTTTAGTACTCCAACCAGATAGATGTGCATATCCTGGAAAATCACTAATAGTCCATAATAAAGAAGCACACATCAGAAAGAATTCCTTGGCAGCGTCATATGTATGTACACCAGTATCCCATAGTTCTTTCAACTCATCAATCAATGGACGCAAGTACACATCTATATTTTCAGGTGAAGTTGGTCCAGGAATGAGTAGGGACAACATAAAATATGGTTGCTTCATGCACAACCAAGGAGGTAAATTATATGGAATAATCACAACAGGCCATGTACTGTAAGAAGTACTCATTGTCCCAAAAGGATTAAATCCGTCAGTTGCAAATCCTAATCAAATGTTTCTAGCATCTGCAGCAAATTATGGATGCATCACATCAAATATTTTCCATGTAGGTGAATCAACCAGGTGTCTTAACTTGTCATCTTTTTCATATTCTTCTGCATGCCACCTCATTAAGGATGAGGTTTTTGATGACATGAATAACCGCATTAGGTGGGGTATAAGTGGAAAGTGTCTGAGCACTTTGATAGGTATTCTCTTGGGTTTTTTTGCAAGCTCATCATCATCATCTGGGATTGTAATCGGTTTCCATCTTGATGCTCCACATGTATCACAGACGTCTTTATCAGCAGAATCCTTCCAAAACAACATGCAACCATTTGGACAAACATGAATCTTCACATAATCTAAGCCCAACCCAATAATTGTCTTTTTTAGCTCATAAAATGAATCAAGTAATTGTTCTCCTTCTGGTAGCATCTTCTTAAAGAACGTAAGAAACATAGATGATGTTTTCTTACTCAAGCCATTAAGGCAAACCAGGTGATAGAATTCTAGGATGCAAGCAAGTTTGCTATATTTCTTACACCCTGGATATAATTCTGTCTCAAAATCCTTTAACAAGATATAAAAATTTTCAGTATTGAAATGTTGATCACTAGATGGCTCCACTCCTTCTGTATTTCCATCTTCACTGAAACTCAGAAAAGTATCATGCAACATATCTTGTAAATTTTCAGCATTAAGGAAATTTCCCTGATCAGTAGGAGCATCCATTTGAACATTGGCATCTTCACCATGAAAAGCCCAAGAAATATAGCTTGGTAAAAAGCCATGCCACAGTAGATGGCTCAATGCAATCTTTCTGGTGACCTGGTATACATTAGCACACTTTCTACATGGGCATACAATCTTGTCTCCAATCGATGAATGTTTAAAAGCTAAATCCAAAAATTTTAATACTCCACATAAGTATTTATTGCTCATTCGGTCATCCTCTTCTATCCAAGACTTATCCATTCTATAAAGAACATTTATAATGAAATTTATCAGTAATTTGTAACATGATAGGATATGCATATTTCTTTTTGTTATTTGGTTTTGAATGTGTCATTAGATAGGATGGGTTTGTGAATTTGGAACATTCATGGGAACACACACTTTAGTTATAAGTATTCATGTAGCAACTTTCAGTTCCATTCATTAATCTCTTTTTACATGCACAGGAGTGTACCCCTAAATAGTAACTAAACAAAGGGGTTGGTGTACCCCTAAAAATGCTCATAATTAAAATAACTATTAATACAAACAAGTCTAGATAGATAGACAACTAAATACTACACCAGCATGGTCTCGCATCAGTAACTTCGAGGACTTATCATTGTGGCGATCTTCTCCTGAAGTTCAGAAAAGAAAGCAACTATGAGGATTGATTGCTTTCAGACAAAAAGTGTAAACCCAAATTTTTGTATTGATAATTATATTTTTTAATTGGACCTACCGTGGTCTTTTTGATGATTGTGTTGTGTCGTGGAGCACCTCAATATATTTAGACAAATCTGAACTGACATGGGCCTCATCATCAGATTCCTCCGAGCTGATATCCTCCATCGTGCGCTCATACCGCCATAGATGATCGGGGGTCTCACAGTTGATGTTGGTTATCCAAACTTTGATGCTATTATGGCCAACTGGATGGAGAAAAAGCTTGTCTATATGGCGCACTAGCATCTTTCTAATCCAATCATGCCAACCGGATTTTGATACAAGGTTTCCCGCCAAATCATACTCAACCTCGATAACATGTGAATAATTGCCAAAATTTAGGGTCACTTCACCAGGCCTGTAGCGTCTTCCTTTTAGAAAACACCAATGTTTGGGTATGGCTATTTGGTTTAAGGAACGATCATCTAGGATGATGTCCAATTGTTCTTCAATAGGGAACGTTAACATTGGCATAGAGGCCCAATTCATAGTGACTGTTGTGGGTGGACAGAGACTGCATAATTAGTATTAACAAAGTGTAAGTACATATAACGATGTTATATATTTTCAGAAAAAGTTGTATAACATCAGTTAACCTTTTATTGCTTGTCATAACCAACTTTATTTTGGTAGACATGATAGCTTAAAAAGAAATCTAATAGATGAGATCATGTCCTATATAGAGGCTATATCTTTGCAATTGGTCCAATGCTCACTAATCCTTCTTTGATAATTTCAATGAAGTAACTAGTATTTTCTATAATTTGATGTATCTTGGTATTTCATACAATGAGGTGCCACTTATTATGTATTTTTTGAATCAACACTCATACGTTTAGATTATCAAAGAGGTTAATGGTGTCTGGCTTATTTTGTACAGGTGTGAGACCTATTTAATTTGGAGTATCGATGCACTACTATAGAAGGTGTGAGACCTATTTAAAGAGGTTACTGGTGTCTTTCCAAATTTTTACTACAGTCTTGTACTTTTGTGTTTATCAAAACACTACTACAAGATATCTTATCATCTTATTATTTTGATAGTACCACAAATTTTATGACAAGAAGGATTCATCTAAAAATTGTAAATTTTCTAAATGAGTTACAAGAAGGATTCATCTAAAAATTGTAAATTTTCTAAATGAGTTATGTGAGGTTATTATTCTCTGACCTATATGTAAATGGTATAGATTCTCGCCACTTTAGTTTTATGAGTACATGACACTATGTTTGAAATACTTTTTAAAAGGATAAAAGAACATACTTATAATAAGGACCCAGGCACATTCTAATCATTTTGAACTGAATCAGAAAATGAACAGGAGCATGGGTCCTATCCGCCAGTATCAAAGGAGAATTCATAAACCTCAAAACCACCAACATGATTTCCAAACCTACAATCTCAGCTTCTACAAGCTCACCTACTAGAAACCTTTAGAACATATACAATCAAAAAGTAGGAATCTATACAAACAAATACCAAAGATACAATCCCTGATATGAAACTGAACACCAAGGTGTATGTTCTTCATAACATGGTACTCAATCATGGCTATATTCCTTTTTTGGTCAACCGAAACTCCTATTTTCAAAGGATAGGAATATCATTTCAAAGAATCCCAAAAGAGCCTTAAAAAAGGAGAACCATACGAAGCCATTTCAAGCACTTCCATAGGCAAGAGCCAGTATAGAATCCCATCCTTGGATAACATCAAACAGGGAAAAGACAAACCAACCCAAGGACAAATCACATATCCTTCAGCCAACGATAACCAACAGAACAAAAAAGTAGAACATCACTCAAAACCACATCAGAAAAAAGGATTCAAAAGAAAACAACATACAAGACCTTCCAATCAAAACCAACAGAAGCTTCAACCAGTAGAGCCTGCCAAGAGGTGGTAGAAAAGTATTGAACCTTGACCAAGCATAAGAATAGAAGCATAGCATCCAAAAGTCCAGAATCAGAATGAACAAAATATGACAAGAGGAGCAACCGCCACCCCTTTGACAAGGGGAATCAAATTAACAGAATATGATTGTGCTCACATGTAACAAATTCATGGTGAAGGGAAATGGTGTATTTTTCTTTGCTATTTCTTAGTTGTTTCATCTTCAGACTAGCCCCCCCCCCCTAGAAGTCAGTGGTGCTCAGTAAGCCTCTACTTTTTAGAAATTTCGTTTGAAGTATAGTTTCTACTATATAAGTGGATCAACCCATGTATTTTGGTATAGAAATTAACTGTGATGAAGATGAGATGCTTAATCATTCTTGGCCTCTGTGCTTTTGAGAATATATTAGATTTCTCACTTATATTAAAGGGAAACATATAGAAATAAAATGACATTGTTTCGTAACCTGTTTATATACACTAATCTAAAAACATAGAAGAAAATTGGTGTGGGTAATGACATATCACAATGTATACTAAAAATAGCTAAGCCTAATCAAACCTAATTTCATGTATATACCATAACCATGAATAATTACACTTCATTAAAATTAGCTTCTAATTAGAGCATGGGAATCAGGATGGCATACCAGGTCTAATATCAGGGAGGTTCCTTATCTCAAAACCATTCCAAAGATTATAAAATCATAATTTGTACTTAGTTGGAAGTTGTTATGCATAAATCTTAGTGATTCTTGGCCTCATTAAAATCCATGTGTCTTAGAGGTGTGCTGGTTGCAACTGAAACATCGACTCAGTTGTAATGCCCATGATCAAATTTCCATTATCCTATACTTCTTTAAGTCTTAGTCCCTTAAATTAATGGAAGTAATGATATTTGATTATTTGGATACTTTTCTATCTTATGCTTATAACTATTGAAGTTGGTGTTGGCTACAATTCTTGAGTTATTTCTGACCTTATCTTGTTTGTCGTTTCCTCCTTGATATCAAAATCTACATTGATGGACAATATGTTAGTAAGAGTTAGACCACTAAAGAAAGTGGTGTTTAGATACCCATCACCAAACCCATGATTGCATCTCCACATTCTCACGAACTCTATTATTCCTCTCCCTCCATAACCAATACAGGATGCACATTGCCAAACAATGATTCTCCTTGCTAGTGCAATTAACCAAGTCAGTCATGGAATTAGGAATAATGAGTAAACTAAGAACTCTAGCTTCAGCCCAGATCTTGCTTGAATAAGAGAATTTAAACATGTAATACATCGACATACAATTTTTCAATGTGAAACTGAAATCAATCCAAAATAAATCAAGAATATAGCAAAATTAAGGGAGGGGCATGAAAATTGTAGAGGTAGGAATATATATATATATATATATATATATATATATATCTTACGGAGACAGTTCTTCCTCTACTATTGTGAATCAATACAGAGCAGTCGATTGTGATGGTGATAATGGTTGGGGAAGAGAATCTATTTGTAATGTGGTTGGGACTAATCACTTGGCGCCAATGTAGCAAATGTGGCTAAACTGGCTTCCTCAGTGCCGGCAAAGTTGACTCCTGGCTTCCTCGGTGCCAGAAATGTGGCACTTCACCGGCCAGTAGTCGAAAGCGATCCTCCACACTGCGATCAACGCGCCGCCACCAGTCAGTTGATGCGCTCGATCCTCCAAGATGATGTTAGGGTGAGCGACGATCGACCAGGAGACTATATCTCCTCCACGAGTTGTCAGTTTTGAAAGAATATTGACGAGGGATTGGGGAGATCAATCGCCAAAGTCACCGCGATACTAGATATTACGTACGTGGGAGCACGAAGGAAAAGCAGGAGAAGTGAAATGAAAATTTCAGATAGATAATATATTACAGCTACTTCGCGCGCGTCATTTGGTTTGGCAATTTAAAATTGCCACTAATTTAATATAAGAATAACTTTAATGTTAAGTCTTTTTTATAAACTCTATAATAGGTGGTTTAGTGGCATTTTAATTAAAAATGTTTGTACATTAGATAGATAGTGGCTTTTTTTTATAAATGCCACTAGAATAAATGCCACTAATGGGCAATTTTGTTGTAGTGTCTACAATTACATTCTTAACTCATCATGCATGGTGATGACATGATCCACCATTAATTGCGATCATTAGGTCACCATTGGTTGTTAGATTAGTAATACATTCATTTAACACCATCAAATATTAAGCTAATATCATCATCGATTGATAACATCATTAGAATACTTCGTAAATGATAATTAAGCATTTTATTGAGCCAAAACCTGACCTAAGGGGGTGACCATAGGTTGTCACCATAAATTTGACACCCTTGATCACGAAAATCAGTTGCCAAGATAGAAACACCATGGTTTGTTGAATGGTATGACCATCAGTTGTGTGATAGGGAAGGAAATAGCTTGACAACCCTAATTTGAACCATCAATTGTTTTGTGCTTAGCACCATGGTTGTTTCCATCAACCTGTCCCAGAGCATGTTACACCTTAGAAAGGTTGTAGACATATTTACAAGTTCATATAGAACTAGAACAAAACAAGAAACACCACAAAAATTCGTAATTCTAAACAAGAAGGCATAAACATGAACTAACAAGCTTCTAGTAAGCAATATAAGTGAAGAATGTTATATAACTCGCCTCTATAGAGTAGGTCAGATCCCAAACATCAAGAATATCGAGTAAATAGGCCAAGAAAAGGTTGGATTCAGATCTAAACTTGGCCAAATAAGCACTTCTTTCCACAAGGAAGCAAAACCCTAGAAAAAGAAACAAGAAGGATAATTTTTTTAGTTCTAGAGCCACTTTCACCATGGAATAGCAGGGTTTTGATAGGGAGGGAGATATAAGGAAGGAGAAGAGCAAGAAAAATAGAGAAGGAAGGAAGAAAACAACTTGCCTTGGTCAAAATCCCTAGAAGATGACCTTGGAAACCCTAGATAGGGCTAGATGGAGCTCTAGGAGACCTTCTTCTCCAAAAAGGGGTTGTCTTCTACCTTAGAGCACTTGGTTCCACAGAAAAACAAAGTGGATTCATTGATCCGGGTTAGAGGAAATAAAAAGCAAGAATGGTTTCGTATTTGGGCGAGGAAGAGGTAAATATAGCCCATGGATAAGGATAGAAGCAAGCATGAGGTGTAAAAGTAGCTTCCCCATGTGTCTATGGCCTTAAACTATTAAGAATATACAAGCACACACACAAGCATCTCCCCCATAGTCCATATTGACCTTCTTAGCTTTCTTTTGTCGAATTTCCCAGCCAATCACATAATTCATTAGTTGGTAGCTACTAAAGGTAGCTCATCCATGAAGGGGTAAACCCTAAAATACCCTAGATGAAAACACCTTCAAACCATTGCTCAACTAGGAGACACATGGCTCAAAAATATCAAGAATGATAATATAACATATAAGGAACATAATGTATGTGAAAAATTGCAATTAAAACCCTCAATTGGGTAAATTGTAGAAAAGTCCACAATGTACAGAAAATTGCATAACTTGCTCAAACAGTGTCCAAATTGGACCAAATTTGAAACTTAAGCTTGTATTATGATTTCAAAACATATAAAAGGTTATATTAGGGTTATAAGCATTCAATTATGGTAATTAATCTCATTCAACTCATTAAGTAAGTTTAGGGGCCTAACAATTTAGTAAATTGTTATCTTAATTATCCACTCCACATGGAGAGTCCTTTTTCTCTCAAGATGTAGAATTATCCTTTTTATATTATTATTTCCAAGTATACCAAAATTCAGGTTGAGATATTTTTGTTTGATGCCTCAAATATTATGTTGCCACTTATGGCTAGATAATTACTCTTTTAATTATCTAAAACATTACATATCTTATTTTCTTTTGGATCTTGTATATTATTCAATATTTCTGGTGTCTACTAGTTAACCAAGTCACTATTCTTTATTATGCCAAAAAAAACTATTTTCTAGAATATTCCACACGATTTCATGTTTAAAATACCAATTATTCATTACCTTTGGTATTCATTTATTAAGGAATTTTGTCTCTTTCTTTTCCCCATATCCATCATGGGATTAATTCAAATAGTAAAATCACAAAACCAATTGTAGGGGAGGATTTGCAAATCAAATCCATACTTAAGAAAAAATACAAAGCACACCAAGCTTTTCTAATATGACCATGACAATTCATTATTTGCATTCAAATACATGTATACATTCATGAAAAATTCTAGGTTATAACATTCTTTCCCTCTTAAAGAATTTTGTCCTCAAAATTCCACTTAGTCATCCAAAAATATGGATATGAGACAATTATCTTAAATTTTAGTTATCCTACATTTTATAAAACATGTCTCTTATAAATTCCTTCTATTTGCTTATCTTACAACACAAGGATCTAACTACAAAGCAAATAGTCTCTTAAACCTCTTCTTAGACCATGGGTTACACTCATGCCATAAGGTGGATAGTGTTATTATTGCCTCAATTATAAATCAAGTCTTATATTTATACTTTCAAAACATTAGGGTTAGAAAACCCTTCTCAGATTTCTTTTAAAAAATTATTCATATGTAAATTTCACACGTTATGCATAAGATTGGTACTTGAATTCAGTTCAAGGCAATAAACTCATCCTTAGTATTTACATGATCTTATCACTTAGATTACCTTGGTATTCCAATTCCATTTGGAGATTTATGTTTCCCTTTCTAAATTTTAGTTTCACTTGGTGGCCACCTTCTCACCAAGGTTTCCAGTCTATTATTCATTATCTCCACATAAGGATGAGGTAACAACTCCAACCCTAGAATATGACATTAAATTTCAAGTTAGGTATTCATTTTCATATATGGTTTTTTAGCATGTGCCTATCCAATCTCTCACACTCATAACAAGATGAAATACATATTTCGTTGTAGTCCAAATACAAAGTTCAACCCATTCCAAGAGTAGAGATGGTGCATTCACACATTATTGACTATATTTCTAAATTTCTGTTTGAGTCACTCTCAATCATGCATTCATAGCATGAATACATTACGGTTTACAATTTTCTTACTATTTCATGCATGTAGATGGAATGTGACTTTTCTCAAAAACTTTGAGCCCTATGCATAACTTTTTCTTTTGGATTCTTATTCACACATCATCATATGAATTATGGCATTCTTTATTCTTAAATATCATGTTTCCTCATCTTTAGTTATTCTCTTAAGATCTCTAGAGGTATCAGTACTTTTGGGGTGATCTCTTGTTGACCCCCCAAGGGCTTTATGAATTTATGGAGGGCCTCATTTTCTGATGTAGGCGACCGATACCTTGACCTCACGGGCCTTAGGTACACATGGATGGCTATCTCCTAACCTCATGGTATTATGTACCCAATCTATGATCATCTCCAAACCTCATTAGTCTTAGTACCTTTAATCATCCTATCTCATCTCAGGGCTGACTTAGGGCTCTTCCCTTCTTATGGGTTTTATTGAGATGTCATAACTTTACTTTGTTTTATTGCACACTTTTCTTGGGGTTTCTCTAATAATATCAAAGCACATTTTCTCCTCTAAAATTCTTTCACCAGAATTTCCTTCATCTCCTAGGTAACATGTAGTTTACTTTATGTCCCTTTATTAGGCTCATGGTGACCTTCCTATTCAGGCTTGGTCCCACACTATTGGTCACTTCCATAGTGAATTTTCCTCTCCTCCCTTAGAGATGGCATACATGGGTCCAAAGAATCATAGTCGAAACATGTGCTTACATGCTTCATACACTTAATCTCTTAAGCTTTAAATGACATTTAAGGTTACCTCAAATCTTAAACTAGTTGCAATGCCCTTGTAAGGTAGGTCCCATCCCAGGACAAGGTAGAACTAATGCTTAGTAAAACCAAGGTTCACAAAAGAATACTTGAACCAAATTCATATTACTACAAGTGGTCATATATTTTGGCATATTTCTCATTATATAATTATTTCATTTAATACGTGAGAGTCATATCATTATACCATGCAATCCATTACCCATGAGTTGGTGTCACTTATCAAGAACTTTATTACCAAATGTTTAAATTCAGTGGAACTGATATGTTATATTTCAAGTGTTCAAGATTTTTGATTAATCATTTCATTATAATTTTATATGCCAATACTTTGTACCTATACAATACTACTCATTCTACATAGCATGCCAAAAGTCAGAAACTAATTACCACTTGACCCTCATGTCAACCAAAATTAACATTTTTCATGAGCATCATCTTATTTCACTTACTCATATTAAGTGTCATTCTTTACTAGAGGTTCACCTTGAGGTTATCTTGCTAATTCACATTATCATATTATATGCACGCGGCTAACCAGTTGTAGATGGAAAACTTATTAAACTAATTCTAAGCCTTTCATTACGTCATACCCACACATCACCTCTCTAGGTTAGATCAGTTTCAAATGAATTTGTCATATTGTGGTGGTGCTACACCAACTTGTATGAGTGGCTTGTGAAACATATATCATAAGTCCAAATGGGCTTTCCTTTAACTCATTATGTGAGGAAGGTTCCATGTTCAATCTCTTATGAGATCACTCAACTTTATGAGCATTATAAGCACTAGATCATTTTTTTCATCTTAAGTCTAGTGTTCTTGGGTCTACCTCTATAGTATTGATCCTCAACCACACATGATCCAGCCACTCCATCACTACTGAACCCAGAATTGACATTGTGTTCATAGATCTATACTCATGAATTATCATTATCTAGTCCTCTCTTTCTCGTAACCAACCGCTAGATTCCTAGAAAGGAACCACCAACCTGAGCATGAGTCTTTACATCATATTATCATTCCTTACCATTTTAGGGTCTTGGGACTCTCTCTCTCTCTCCCACCTAGATGGTAGGCATTCACATCATATACACATATATGCAAGCAGTCTAGCCTCTTTCACTTTCTCTAGGGTTTGGTCCTTCTAAGGACATCTAGGGTTTAACACGTCTGTAGGTGTCATGAATTTAGCAACAACACATTTACTCAGGGGTAATCTAGCATAGAACATATCACATTGAATATTTCTCACAATTCCTCATATCTTGAAGTCTAGCTTCTGACCTTCTCCTCTAGGTGCCACTGAGTTAACATGTGTCTGGTCCCAACACTAGGGTTCCCCCTTTATAGAAGAGATTGAGGCTCTTGCATATTTATCTGTTATCTTCACTTAACTTATCCTATCTTAGATAAGCATGCACAGACTTGGATCATCAAATCCAATATCAAAAAATCAAGTCAAATCCAATAAAGTTCATTATAGTCCATATATCTCATCATTTAAAACTTAGATCATGTCATCTAAACTTATACACATACTCCATTAAGACTTAGGCAGTTATCACAAATCCCATTTCTCTTCTATCACGATGTCACTCACTTTCATTTAGGTGCTTGACTGCCTTCCACTTGTACATGTGCAAAGACGTGTTTCCTGTTAGGGTTCCTAGCATGGGGATGTTATCCATTCTTCTCACAACTTGACTTCATGGGTTAGGGTTTATTCTTCCTCTAAGGTTTTTTCTTTACCCTGGGGTTGACCCCTACCAGGTCGGGACACCAACTCTAGGGATTGCACTCAAGGTTTTCATATGTAGTCATGCACCCCTCTTTTTTATATTATTTTTATAACTTCTCAACCTATGTATTCCCATTCTATTTGGTATATCCACTTACTGGAGAGATGCATTGTTACAACCCCAAATTTTGGGTTCATTTGGGTGAGAAATGTAATTTCTCATATAAAAGATTTTTGAACAATTAAAGATATAAATTGTTTTGAATAAATGGATCTCGTTTACAATAGCCTTGATGATTGTGTTGTGGGCTTTATTGGCTATTGGGCCCAATAACAAGGAAATTCAATTAATTAAGAATTCGAGAGAAGAAAGATGTGGAAACCTCTAGAAGGAAAAAGAATGTAATCCAAAGATGGATTTTGTGCCTCTTGGGTTCCAACGAGTCCAAAGTTGCAAAGAAAAGCAATAAGAAAAGAAAAGATTAATTAAGTATTTCATTATTAAGAAAGAAATTGAAAACCATGGTAAAATGTGGAAAATAAGTAAAAAGAGGTACAATTGAGTCATTCTTGGTGAAATTTCGTATCCCAAGGATTCCTAATGATAAAAGGAATACCAATGAAGAAAATAATAGAGAAATAAAGAGAAACCCCCAAAAAGAGTTATTTTAATGAGAAATAAATAAGATATTATGAAATAATGCATTTAAACGCATTTGGGAGGATAATGAGTATCCTTATGAAGGAATTTCGAAATCATAGAGTTTCTTGGGATCCAAGGAGTCCCAATAAGGAAAGAGGAAAGAGAATACACCAAAATTGCAAAATAAAAGGGTGATGTGATACATTATTAATAAATTTTGTAAGATTGATAAAAAAGAAGTCTTTCTCTTAAGGAAAACCTAATTTTGTGATTAATGGATTTAAAGGCAAGTCTAAGAAGAGTAAGAGAGAGGATTTTCATACTCTTAAATATTCAAGTAAGTAAAGAATATCAAAGATAATAGAGAGAGAGAGAGAATTTGTTTCTTAATAAAGGGATACAATTCCTAATAGGAAAAAGGCTTTGATTCCTTCGTGGACAAGCATGCTGGGGTATGGCTACCCTCCTCTATAAAAGGATAGACCACTTGGACGAGCCCAAGTAGATCCCATGCATCTCTCTCCTCTCAGTCTTCTTCTTCTTGAAAACCCTAGCTGTGAAGGGTGGAACAATCCTAGGGCAAAAGAGGGACCAAGGATGGGTTAGGAAGGAAGCATGCTGCTCCCACGACACCATACAACCAATCCGTAGTTGTTCCTAAACATGGCCAGGCACAGCAGCAGCTGCACAGCTGCAAGAAAGGTTGGCGCCATGGTTGAAGGTCGCATGCTTGCCAAGCCTGAAGCAGCCACTGAGGTCACATGATGGGTGGCGCCCTAGGTACGGCGGATGATGGTGAGGATAGGGCGGCCATCGACGGTGATCCACGACCCAAGGTTGGAGAGGAGCAGATCCCTGAAGAAGCAGTAGGGCGGCGCTCAAGCAGAACTTGCTGAGGTAGAAGAATCGGATCGATCCGTCTTGGCCATGACCCAGCAGGCACCCTCACATACGCACAGGCACGATGGAGCCAGAGGAAGTTACCTGGTGGTCGTTGGGCATCGGGAAGGGCGGTAGGGCCGCTTTGAACCGCTGCCGCAACGACAGCAGGTTTGATCGCGAGGAGGAAGAAGGCCGGGGGGGCTTGGACGAAACTGCCCTCCGCGGGTACAACATTGAACCACCTAAGTGAAGGGTAGAAACATCATTTGATTCTAATCTAAAGATGGGGGCGCGTGAGGTATGTGCATGGGAGTTGGTTGCCTACGTGGCACCTCCCTATTGGTTAGTTTGTGATTTATTTGCTAAAATCATAACTCTTTAATAGTAACTCAGATGAAAAAAGTTAATACATGAATTTTTCTCAGAAAAACGAGAGGGATCCATTAAAAATATATGTGGAACCTGATTATGTTTGCAATTCGAAAAGTAATAGAAGTTATTAACTTTAGTGTAATGAAAGATTAAGAAACCCTATTTTAATATGATTAATGTGTTTAGTAGGGCTTAATGGATGATTAAAGTTGATCTTAACCTGTGGTTAATAAAAATGGCATATTAGGAACAAAAAGGATGAACTTTACATTAGTTAATTTCGATTTTAATGTGCATGAATAATTCTTTAATGGGCCTTGAAACCCTAATGTTGGTAATTAGGACTACTAATGGCTTTAATTATTCGATTTCATGCATAAAACTAAGTTTTCATGGTTATAAGCTATTTCAAGCATTAAAGTTCCTAATTTGTGGATAAATACCCTAAATATAGTAATTAGGGTTTTCTCATGAATAAAGAATAGAATTAATGGCAAATCAAATTCATATGTGAATTGGACCATAATGAACTATGAATTGATGATAAATGCATATAATGATCTTGACATAGATTAAAGGGATAAAAATGGTAGCTTTAATGAAAAAGAAACTTAATTGATGATTAATGTGCGTATAATATGAAAATAGGGTTATATGTTGTTAAGATAACCTTAATGTTGAAGAATAGACGAGATAATTAGGGGTTGTGATCAGTTGCATTAAATTAGGGTTTAAAATAGTAAAAGATGAAGGGAAACTCTAATTGCAATGGAAACCCTAAAAGTGGACTAGAAACCCTAAGACGCGAGCTAGATTTGATAGATCTTAATGACATGAGTAATAAGAGGAAATTGTATAATTGTTTCAGGATATTATTGAATGCTTGCATGCTCATTGTTGTTTGGATTATTTCTGCACCTGAATCTACATGTACAGGTATGTGGTTACGCTTATGACTACCCGAATTAGTTTTCTGGGATTTTATCGATGTTTCCATCGTGGCTTGAATTAAACTATTGGATGTATTTTATTCATGCAAAGTATAATGTGAATATGACTATCACATAAGAAATATGCCTACTAGCTCAGATCCTAGTCCCCTCTGTAGCTTAATGGGTTGACCTAGTAAATGGCTACCAATGGGGTAGGCCCATCAGGTCATTGGATGACTTAGTAAATGGCTACCAATGGGGTAGGTCCATCAAGTCACATTGAGTTAGAGATTGGACTACCTATGGGTAGTGCCATGCGACTCAACCCTAGAAATTGATCTACCTATTAGGTAGGATCATGTGGGGTTTAATAAGGATCTACCTAGAGAGAGGTAGTATCTCAGTCCACTGCAGGGACAACACAAAGATAGGGGATAGGAAAGGATTGAGTAGTATGGTTTAAAACATAATCTTGGCTGTTAAATGATAATTGGCTGATTACTTTGTTATTATAGTTGCACGATTATAGTTTCCCCCACATACCAGCTTCTTGCTGACCGATGTTTTGTTTGTCGGCATTTTAGGTACAAATGAAAAGAACAAACAGTAAAGTGGCAGATGTGGAATTAAATGATAAATAACATGCACAGGAGGATTAGTTAGTTTAGCATCTTAATGGGTAGAAGTTTAAAGATCCCAATTTTTCCAAAGTGAGAAAAGTTTTATTTTATACCAGTTTTCAGTTTAGTTGGTAAAGTTTATTAATTGTTATTGATTATTTGTCAAACCTTTGATCCTGTTAATTGGATAACGGCTCTGACCTTTTGGTCTCCCTTACTTGGGGGTTACCGGGAGGCGGGGTCATTACAATTGGTATCAGAGCATAGGTTCCTCATCTAATCATTAATAATTATTACATTTTACAAATTCCATAGAACCAAGGGAGTTATTAGAGGAGTGTCTAAAAGATTGAGGTGTCTAGAAAAGGATCACTTCCGGGGGCTGGCAATATTTTCCTCCGCACTGCTAGTCAGAATACGAGGACTCCTGGATTGTGTGACTGCCTGGACGATGTCTTACGATATGACTCGAAATAAGACACCTGTAGGACTCTCTCATCTTGTTCATCCCTTCTCAACTCAAATTCTATTAAGGACCTTAAGGATTAGGGTTTTCTCTCTTCTCCTCACCCTCTTGAGGTATGGGTAAGGTTGATAAGGATTAAGTAATCCTCCACAAAATTAATAAAAAGCATGTAAATAAGATGTCATGGACATAAGCTTAATAGAGTAAGCGTAAAAGAATAGATACATGCTTAGGTCGTATGACATGAGTTGTCATTGCCCACAGGAGAGACATGAGGCTAGACCTTCTTGTCAGGAGGAGATAGTCTTGGAGGTAGAGATCTCCATTAAAGGTAGAGACCTAGAACATCCTTTGAGGATGATGTTAACCTAAGTGAAGGTTAGAGATGACATGATGTCATGCCTTGGATGCCTTATGAGCCATGAGAAGTTGGGTGACTGAGTACCTTTAGCGACCCAACCCTAGGAAGGATCGAGCAGGTTAGAGTGAAGGATAGCTCCTCCATAGATGAGGTTAGAGAGAACCTATAGTTACCCTATGGGCTTGGGCAAGTACGGTAAAGCTTGACAAAACCCTGGTTAAGAGATAATGGAATAAGCATAAAGGGCTATGAATGATATCGAGCAAACCTAAGTTCAAGCATATGCTTCACCCATGTGAAGGTATGCTAGTGAAGCTTGATCCGTCATGGAGAAAGGACATCTGGTAGTAAGGTTGGATGTATAGTTAGTTCTAGAGAGGAAAGCGAGACTCAAGCAAGAAGGTTGGAAACCTAAAATCCCAAGATGTGAGGAACAGTGGAGAGTCGAGAATGATGCGACCTAGGTGGATGATAGTGGTTGCCTCATGCATGATCCCTGGAGGTTAATGATATCTTGGTTGCCTTTAGAGGAACCAAACCTTAGAGAAAGAACGATGCTTCTGGTACCTTTGTGCCTATGGTATAAGTGGTTACCCACTGAGATGAGTCAAAGAGTACTTTAGACCCTGAGGAGGTTTAAGTAACCAGTTGTGAGGCTTTATACCTAGTTGGTTGCCCTGGAAGAGGACTCAACTCCAAAGTGTTGCTCGAGTAGAAGGATCATGGAAGTACATGACATATCTTGGACATGCTTGATTCGTAGTTAAGAGATTGAACATGCAGTTGGATACCCAAAGAAGAACCTAGGGTTCCTAGGCCTAAGAGGGGAAGCAGTGTATCTGAGGCTCATGATGAGATTTGAGTCTCTATAGTTTCGAGCATGGTACTCCTCATGAGTAGAGGTAAAGGAGAATCCCTTACGTTAAGGGTATGTTTGATGAACCCCTCACAACTAAGTTGATCTAATTTTGAGGAAAGAGAACAAGTATGACCTAGCATGGTTTAATAGGTGGTTTGCTTGTGCATTAGTAGCTGATGGGTTAGGCATGCTCGTGTGAATGCAAACCTAAGGACGGTTGAGAAATGGTTGTCAAGAGTTGTAGTTTCCTCCCATCCTAGGAGAGGGACCCTTTTGTAGGGTGTATACTAGTTTTGTAACCTAGAGAGGTTTCATAGGATCTTGAGAAGCTAAGTGAAGAGTACATGGCATGAGAATGAACCTATAGACCCATAGATAACCATCTCTATGTGCATGTAGATGTGTTACCATGGAGGTAACCGGTCTGGGGCTCGACCAAGGTAGGTAGGACGCCTTGACCCTTATGAAAGGATGAAAGTCAGCCCATGAATGCAAGAAGAAAGATGATGAATGTTTGGGTAAGGTTCTATGTTGGACATGTACAATAATATAATCCTAAGTCTATCCTAGGGTCAGGTAGGGATAAGACTGATGGAAGAAGGAGTTGCCTAATTCCCTAGTTGTACATGACCATAGGGTCGGGAGGTAACAACTATCATTGTCTGAGGGCCATGGGTTAGGAGATTGATCACCTTCATGAACACATGGGACCCAAAGGGCAGATGAGTAGGGCACTCTGTAGATGCATAAGGGAAAAAGGGATGACCCCAAAAGAGTCGGCACCCTATAGACCTAGAGGAGACGACCAAGGATTGTGTTTAGACCAAGTAGGGTTGAGACCAGTTTTCCATGAAAGTAATTTTGAAATCATGATGTTTGTGACATAGGTGGCACGTTTCAAACTTAGATTTGAAAGTGTACTGGCAAGGTGGGTTGTACCATCTCTACTCTTGTACAGGAAGAACTCTGTATTTGGACTGCAGCCAAATGCTTATTTCCTCTTGTTATGGGAGTGAGAGATAGGACAGTACGCATGCCTTACACCAAGGATAAAAGATGATGGAAGTTGGAACGTTGCTACAAGGTATAAGGATAGAAAGGATAACATACCTTTATGGAGCGAATGATACATGGAAGGTTTACAAACACTAAGAGTATTAAGGAAATCATCTTGTGAGGATGTTTTATCATGCGCTATGTGGAATTTGCAAGTTAAACAAGGTTGAGTTTGATCACCATGAGGATGAGCTCAGAGTTTCTTGATGAAGACAAACTTAGAGTTTGAGATGACAAGTGAAAGACATGGAAGTGTATGTCTTCAATGTTACCTAACACCTAAGGATAAGAAGTGGTAATGAATGCTCAGGTTGAGATATAGCTGCCTAGTTTAACTGGAAGCTAGAAGAAGTTGAGGTTGTTAGGCTAACCTTAAGATGAGAAAAAGAGATAAGTTCAGCTAACACCCAGATGTATCAATAACGGTTAATCAAGTAAATGATTGTTTGGTTAGCCAGTCTAGTCCGTGATATAAGGAAAGGATGGCTATAGAACCTCAAATGTACTTCTTTGGAAAGAAAAGTGATGACACCCTGATGAGAGTGGTTTAGGGTTTCCGAGGTATCGATCTTGAGGAATCATGACATACCGAGGATCATAGTTTTAAGATCATCATACTCCGTGATACTACAAAGATAGTAAGAGATAGTAGCACTTTGGATGCTTAAGATGAAGATGCATGTGGCATGTGGCCATGCATGATAGTAGGTGAAGGACGAACACCAGTAACCCAGCACTTTCACATCGAGGATAGAGATTCCTCGAGAGGGAATGAGAGTTCATCACTACAGATGAGGTGATAAGTCTTCCCTAGACCAAAGAAGGTCAAGATGCAATGTGGGTTATGGTAGATCGCCTTACCTAGAGGACATGAGATAGAAAGAATGTTGTCAAGGGACAGATTCAGGTTAACTACTTAAGAGAGAAAGATGGTTCAACTACACCATGATGCAAGTTCAAAAGTTCTTGAGTATGACCTAAGGGTTCACTTCCATGAGGTGGAAGTAGATACATGAAGGACTTGATGATAGTACAGTTCATCACCCCATACTAATAAATGGTATAATCCAGACTAGAGGGTCTCATGAGAGCAGGTGTGCTCATTTAGGGTGATACATAGAGACAGTTCTTAAGATGTGATGTTAACCACCATAGCCTTTATCAGGATGCAAGAAGTCTTATGGAGAGGTTGTGTCGGTCACCACTTCATTAAGATGATGTTGGTGAAGGAGGCCTCACGAAGGTCAGAAAAGAACCATAGTGTGTGCAAATGAAGTCGCTTTGATTGTGCAATGGATGAGAGAGAGCCCGGTGGCGACATGAGTCACGAGCTGATGCAAAGCAGACTGACATGCAGTTCACTATGGGAGGATATGTGATGTGAAAATTCGACCCCTCTAAGCTACAGCTGAGAAAGTTGAATCCCTGATATATGGGTCCATTTGAGATGGATTGGTGGAGATGGTTGTGTTTAACCTTACCCCTCAGGATAAAATGATGTGTTGCATAAGTCCGATCTAGAGCACTATGTGAGGTACCCAAGCCAGGTGATGTGCCCTGAACCTATTCAGCTTTTGAAAGGTTGAAAAGTCCTGAGTCACCTATGAGGGTACGATATACCAAGGTAAGAAAGAACTCAGATGGAAGAAAATGAGATGATGAAGGTTCTTGGGAAACACCATGGAAAGGGTGAAGCCACATGGGAGCCCTGATGGACATAAGAAGACTTATCCTATTTGTTTGCTTGCTTGATGGAATTTTAAGGACAAAATTCTCATAAGAGGGGAAGGATGTTACAACCCCAAATTTTGGGCTCATTTGGGTGAGAAATGTAGTTTCTCACATAAAAGATTTTTGAACAATTAAAGATATAAATTGTTTTGAATAAATGGATCTCGTTTACAATAGCCTTGATGATTGTGTTGTGGGCTTTATTGGCTATTGGGCCCAATAACAAGGAAATTCAATTAATTAAGAATTCGAGAGAAGAAAGATGTGGAAACCTTTAGAAGGCAAAAGAATGTAATCCAAAGATGGATTTCGTGCCTCTTGGGTTCCTTGGGTTCCAAGGAGTCCAAAGTTGCAAAGAAAAGCAATAAGAAAAGAAAAGATTAATTAAGTATTTCTTTATTAAGAAAGAAATTGAAAACCATGGTAAAATGTGGAAAATAAGTAAAAAGAGGTACAATTGAGTCATTCTTGGTGAAATTTCGTATCCCAAGGATTCCTAATGATAAAAGGAATACCAATGAAGAAAATAAAAGAGAAATAAAGAGAAAACCCCAAAAAGAGTTATTTTAATGAGAAATAAACAAGATAATATGAAATAATGCATTTAAACGCATCTGGGAGGATAATGAGTACCCTTATGAAGGAATTTCGAAATCATAGAGTTTCTTGGGATCCAAGGAGTCCCAATAAGGAAAGAGGAAAGATAATACACCAAAATTGCAAAATAAAAGGATGATGTGATACATTATTAATAAATTTTGTAAGATTGATAAAAAAAGAAGTCTTTCTCTTAAGGAAAACATAATTTCGTGATAAAATGGATTTAAAGGCAAGTCTAAGAAGACTAAGAGAGAGGATTTTTGTACTCTTAAATATTCAAGTAAGTAAAGAATATCAAAGATAATAGAGAGAGAGAGAATTTGTTTCTTAATAAAGGGATACAATTCCTAATAGGAAAAAGGCTTTGATTCCTTTGTGGACAAGCATGTTGGGGTATGGCTACCCTCCTCTATAAAAGGATAGACCACTTGGACGAGCCCAAGTAGATCCCGTGCATCTCTCTCTCCTCTCAGTCTTCTTCTTCTTGAAAACCCTAGCTGTGAAGTGTGGAATAACCCTAGGGCAAATGAGGGACCAAGGATGGGTTAGGAAGGAAGCATGCTTCTCCCACGACACCATACAACCAATACGTAGTTGTTCCTAAACCTGGCCAGGCGCAGCAGCAGCTGCACGGCTGCAAGAAAGGTTGGCGCCATGGCTGAAGGTTGCATGCTTGCCAAGCCTGAAGCAACCACTGAGGTCACATGATGGGTGGCGCCCTAGGAACGGCGGATGATGGCGAGGATAGGGCGGCCATCGGCGGTGATCCACGATCCAGGGATGGAGAGGAGCAGATCCCTGAAGAAGCAGAAGGGCGGCGCTCAAGCAGAACTTGCAGAGGTAGAAGAATCGGATCGAGCCATCTTAGCCATGACCCAGCAGGCACCCTCACGTGCGCACAGGCACAGCGGAGCCAGAGGAAGTTACCTGGTGGTCGTTGGGCATCGGGAAGGGAGGCAGGGCCGCTTGGAACCGCTACTGCAACGACAGTAGGTTTGATCGCGAGGAGGAATAAGGTCGGGGGGGGGCCTTGGACGAAACTGCCCTCCGCGGGTACAACATTGAACCACCTAAGTGAAGGGTAGAAACATCATTTGATTCTAATCTAAAGATGGGGGCGCGTGAGGTATGTGCATGGGAGTTGGTTGCCTACGTGGCACCTCCCTATTGGTTAGTTTGTGATTTATTTGTTAAAATCATAACTCTTTAATAGTAACTCGGATGACAAAAGTTAATACATTAATTTTTCTCAGAACAACGAGAGGGATCCATTAAAAATATAATTGGAACCTGATTATGTTTGCAATTCGAAAAGTAATAGAAGTTATTAACTTTAGTGTAATGAAAGATTAAGAAACCCTATTTTAATATGATTAATGTGTTTAGTAGGGCTTAATGGATGATTAAAGTTGATCTTAACCTGTGGTTAATAAAAAGGGCACATTAGGAACAAAAAGGATGAACTTTACATTAGTTAATTTCGAGTTTAATGTGCATGAATAATTCTTTAATGGGCCTTGAAACCCTAATGTTGGTAATTAGGACTACTAATGGCTTTAATTATTTGATTTCATGCATAAAACTAAGTTTTCATGGTTATAAGCTATTTCAAGCATTAAAGTTCCTAATTTGTGGATAAATACCCTAAATATAGTAATTAGGGTTTTCTCATGAATATAGAATAGAATTAATGGCAAATCAAGTTCATATGTGAATTGGACCATAATGAACTATGAATTGATGATAAATGCATATAATGATCTTGACATAGATTAAAGGGATAAAAATGGTAGCTTTAATGAAAAAGAAACTTAATTGATGATTAATGTGCCTATAATATGAAAATAGGGTTATATGTTGTTAAGATAACCTTAATGTTGAAGAATAGACGAGATAATTAGGGTTTGTGATCAATTGCATTAAATTAGGGTTTAAAATAGTAAAAGATGAAGGGAAACTCTAATTGCAATGGAAACCCTAAAAGTGGACTAGAAACCCTAAGACGCGAGCTAGATTTGATAGATCTTAATGACATGAGTAATAAGAGGAAATTGTATAATTGTTTCAGGATATTATTGAATGCTTGCATGCTCATTGTTGTTTGGATTATTTCTGCACCTGAATCTACATGTACATGTATGTGGTTACACTTATGACTACCCGAATTAGTTTTCTGGGATTTTATCAATGTTTCCATCATGGCTTGAATTAAACTATTGGATGTATTTAATTCATGCAAAGTATAATGTGAATATGACTATCACATAAGAAATATGCCTACTAGCTCAGATCCTAGTCCCCTCTGTAGCTTAATGGGTTGACCTTGTAAATGGCTACCAATGGGGTAGGCCCATCAGGTCATTGGATGACTTAGTAAATGGCTACCAATGGGGTAGGTCCATCAAGTCAGATTGAGTTAGAGGTTGGACTACCTATGGGTAGTGCCATGCGACTTAACCCTAGAAATTGATCTACCTATTAGGTAGGATCATGCGGTGTTTAATAAGGATCTACCTAGAGAGAGGTAGTATCTCAGTCCGTTGTAGGGACAGAACAGAGATAGGGGATAGGAAAGGATTGAGTAGTATGGATTAAAACGTAATCTTGGCTGTTAAATGATAATTGGTTGATTACTTTGTTATTATAGTTGCACAATTATTGTTTCCCCCACATACCAGCTTCTTGCTAACTGATGTTTTGTTTGTCGGTGTTTTAGGTACAAATGAAAAGAACAAACAGTAAAGTGGCAGATGTGGAATTAAATGATAAATAACGTGCACAGGAGGATTAGTTAGTTTAGCATCTTAATGGGTAGAAGTTTAAAGATCCCAATTTTTCCAAGGTGAGAAAAGTTTTATTTTATACCAGTTTTTAGTTTAGTTGGTAAAGTTTATTAATTGTTATTGATTATTTGTCGAACCTTTGATCCTGTTAATTGGATAACGGCTCTAACCTTTGGGTCTCCCTTAATTGGGGGTTACCGGGAGGCGGGGTTGTTACATCCATAATACCAATGCTCTCTTGTTGGGAGTATTTTAACAGCATACCCACTCACTGGAGGTAGTATACTAATTCTCTAGAGGTAATTTCATTAACATTCCCATTCATTGGGGGTAGTCTCGATAGCTTACCCACTCATTGGGGGTATTCTTTATTCATCCATTCCTCTAGATATAGCTTTAGTTCGATGAGCAAGTTATTTTCATTTTCATTTTCATGTGCAACCATCAGTACTTATGTTCCTCATGTATATTCAAATTCTTTCACATGCATCATGCATGAGTTTCTCAACATCCATGCATGGGCAACTGGGTCACATAAACACATGTATATTTTCTTATTTCTCTTTACTCTTACCCTAAGTTGGGTTCATATGGGTAGGGTTACTCCTTCACCCACACCACTCCCATTACCCAGGATTAGGGTATAGGGCCCGGGTTAGGGACTACACAATCTACACCCTACATCTTAGGGTTTCTATGTCCCTTGACCCACTAGGGTTCTTCTAGACCCACCCTCATTCCATTTAGAGTTTACCCTTTCAACCCATAAAACATTTTTATGCACTTTATCATTACTTCCAAATTTCATGTTCCTTATCGTTTCTTCATTACATGTACATTATTATTTCCACATTACATGTATATTATTATTGGCACATTTACATGTACATTGTTTGGTAGAGGATGCCTTAATCCTACTTCTTCTCAAAACCCTGACTTGAGATGAGGAGATAAGTTCCTTTGAGGGTTTATTAAGCAAGGGAATGAGAATTGGATGAAGTTAGAGATGAGAAGACTTAGAGGAAAAATTACTTCAAGCAAACCCTAGGTTCGGTCCAGTTCGGTATCACATTGGCTAAGGGAGTCCTTGTATACCAACTTAATGGTGCGGAGGAAAATATTGCTAGCCCCAAAAACCATGATCCATTCTAGACACCATTACCATCAAGTCATGCATTAATAAGTTTCCTTATCTTTTCTACAGATCACTTGCGATTAATTGACTATTAAAGGTTAAATGGTAATCCTGGGCTTTGATACCAAATGTTACAACCCCCTCCTCCTATTATCCCCTAAAAAGTAGGATCAAAATGGCAAAAGCCATCATCATAATTCCAGGATCAGGATTACCAAGTAACCAATAATAATCAATCAATTTTATTATATGGGAAAAGAGTTTGATAATAAGATAACATCTCCTCAAGGGATTTTACATGGGATGTAGATCTAATGTTTGTAACAAAATAAATTCTATCTATCTATATCCTCCAGAATAAGATTAGATAGTGTCGTCTTTCTAGATGTCCATCTTTCATCATTATTTGTAGGTTACTAGCAGTTTAACCTAAAATGTCGTGAAACAAAAAATGGTCAGCATAACAAGTTATAGTGTTATGTGGGAAACAAAATATGTGCATGTTTGAGTAACAATATAGTCAACCATATTTACCATGAATTAAATAATTAAAACACCTTTTGATTTCTTTAACTTCTCAACCCTTAATCTCTATGGCATACCCACTCACTAGGGCCACCCAATCTTACCAAACTCACTCTCTGGTAGTATTACTTTGATCTACCCACTCACTGGGGATGATTTCCATCTATAACCACTCACTGGGGGTATCCATGATCTCATACTCAATCTCTGGGAGTATTTATTGGCCAACCCACTCTCTAGGGTTGTTTTCCACAACTTACCATGCATGCATTTAGATCATAGATATTTTTGTGGGTTTGAGTAAGTTATTTTTATATTGTGGTACTCATATGGGCTTTATAGATTGTAGGAAATAAATAAATAAGCAAGAAGTTAATTTTGCAATCCCTAAATAAAGCCTCGATAAAACCACAGGAATCCATTAAGTCAAGTGGTCATAGTTGTATCTGCATACCTTTCTTAGGAGTAACTTGATGTCCAAGCAAAAGGAAACAATAGTAACCAATCAAGAAACTGCCCTAAAAATAAAGCATAATACCCATGTATTATTATTTTGTTCATAAATTCACATTTATACTGACTTAGGGTCCAAGTTAGGGTTTTGGGATCAAATTAGGGTTTCATTAGGTTTTTGGCCTCCCAAACCCTAATTATTACTTATAATTCCTTTTTTATTAACAATCCCTAATATAATCACCATATGCATTTGTAACTCAAGAAAACCCTAAATTTTACAATTTATGAATTATTAATCTCAAATTTGATCCAAGATATCCTTTTTATTCAACAATATCATTCTTTAGCTATTAAGATCAATTGAACATATTAAGATCATCAAAACCTAGAAATTAGGGTTTTTATTCATTCAACTCATTAAACTTGGTAACTTTTGACACATATAGAACTGAAAGCAAATCTAGGTCCTAAAACTATTTTTATTGAAATCCTTGTATTTTTCTGATAAATTTTCATATATTACTTCTCTTCATCCGGGCATCCCTTGTGGCGGTTCACAATGGTGAGATTGTTAGAAAAGCATGATTTCGGTGATAGGGCATGATTCTTGGGAAAGGAAGATGTTGCCTACACTCTCTGGTCCTGATCAAACTCATCTCCATGGTTATATAGGCCAAGAGAGGACAAGTTTGAGGGTGTCGAGAAGGGGTAAGGAATCATGAAGACAGAGAAGGAAACTTGACCATTAAGGATTTGATTCCCTTCCTTTAAGGGGTCTCTCAGTTCGATTTTTCAAGATAAAATCATTGGTGATGATATATGGTAATGAAATGTAGGAGATCACCCCTACAAATGATCTGGTTCAACCAACACTTACATTCCTCAGAGGATGTAGGGTAGGGGACAATAGTCACACCATGATCCCTGACCTAAATGTCACAATGGGATTGACATATCCAGGGGGGTCATTCAACGCCAATGTTGGAATGCATTTATCCCCTTTCCAAAACCGAAATACATTCAACTATTACAAATCTATCCCTCTCCCTTCTCGATTTTCCATAGATTACTGGGAGAATCTTTTTGGTACAAAATTTAGAGGGAACCTCATCAATAACTTTCCCAACGTAAATATAATTTTTGGGATTTATTGGAATTACTTTTATATTAAAACACTTACTCATTTAGTAAATTCTTAGTTTAATTACGCACTTGATGTGGAGAATCCTTTATCTCTCAAAATCTGGACTTCTCTTCTTTTTATTATTATTTCCAAGTATACCAAAATTTAGGCTGAGATATTTTTGTTTGATGCCTTAAATATTGTGTTGCTACTTATGGCTAAATAATTACTCTTTTAATTATGTAAAACATTACATATATTATTTTCTTTTGGGAACTTGCATATTATCTAATATTTCATTTGTCACTATTCTTTATTTATGCCCAAAAACTCTCTTTTCTAGAATATTCCACACAATTCCATGTTTAAAATACCAATTATTCATTACATTTGGTAATTCATTTATTATGGGATTTTCTCTCTTTCTTTTCCCCATATCCATCATTGGATCAATGAAAATAGTAAAATCACAAAACCCATTGCAAGGGAGGATTTGCAAATCAAATCCATATGTTAAAAAAATACAAAGCACACCAACCTTTTCTAATATGTCCATGACAATTATTTGCATTCAAATACATGTATAAATTCATTTAAAAAACTAAGTTATAACCCCTAGCACTCATCAAATACCCTATGTGTTGTCTGTTGAAGAAAACCTAACTCTCACCCATTGATGGTTGTCTTCCAACAAAAACATTATGTGGCCAATTATCAATGAAACATTTGCCTATTTGCCTAGCGATGGAGATAGAGCCTGCTTATCGATGAAACAATTGCCAATTTTCCTTCCAATTGAAGTAATGTGCCCACCCTCCTATTGAAGTTTTGCACTCACCTTCTGATGGAACTCCTACCTCAGCTACAGATGAACCTCTAGTACTCATCTACCAATGAACATAACTAATGGGGCCCCTATGTGCCTCAGCTGACAAATGTTTTGCACTCTACCTACTGTTGGAAGGGATGACTCCATTTTTTATGGTATTCCTACTCATTCTGATTGAACTTTTGGCTTCCTAACTGACATAACCCCAATGTTCACCTACTAATGGTCATCTTGACCCTTCATCTACTAATAGAAATATTGAATATTGCAAGACCCATCTTCTTCCATGCACAACTGCATGTTCACCTTCAATGGCATCCAACCACTTGACTCAAAGATGGATATAGAGAGTTCCTAACCATATTCCTCCTATAAATATAAGGCCACTACCTCCAAAAAAATCTATTCTCAATACCTCCAAGCTATCACAGTCCATGATCAACATCCATATCCATTTTCTGTCGACAAGGCTACTGCCAACAAAGCTTCTGCCTCCACCAAGGATCCAAGGTCATGATCTCTAAGGAGACATAGATTGATGATACCTCCCATTCTTCATCATCATCTACATGCTCCACTCTCGCACCAACAAGTGAAGGATATAAAGAAGGAGATCAACAACTTCCAATTCACCTTTGATGAATATCAGGGGGTGTTCTTGCTACTTTTAGACACTCTCATCTCCAAGATGAAAAGAGACTTCTACACAACAAGATTGTGTCTTCTTCTTCTTGTGTGACAATGTTTATCTCCCTCTTTTTCCTTTTTAAACTTATTTTTCTGCCATGAGATAGTAGTCCTCTCTCTAGGGTGTGAGGGGTAGCCCCACTATTCAATTTTATTCTCTTTATTGTATCTATTTTTGTACGTACCATTATATGTATAAAATCAATTATTTCATGCTTGTACTCTTGCTTGATTATCAAATGTATATGTTTATCTAATTTTACTTGTAAGGAACTTTGAGCCTAGGATCTAGTATGTCGATTGATTCCTATTAAATCCTTTATGAGAACTTTAGACAGTTGTCTTTTGAGGACATAGTTGAATGATTTCTAGGTCATGCAGCAGTGAGCTGAGGGTGATATTTGTTTGGGTTTTAATAATAAAACCAAAATGGGGATCTACCAAGACTCAACATATGTATTTTTCATGCTTAATATGATGTAGTGAGAGAGAGTGATAGGTACTAGTGTTGAAACCCATACCACCCTAATGTTTACATCAATTGATATAATCAACCCTTAATCCATCTATTTTCATTATATGCAAATCTAGTTTAATCAAACCTAATACAATCTTGTGTTAGATACTAGTTCTTGTCGGTTTCTATGATAAAATAATCCTTAAACATGTTGTCATTTGGGTTTAATCATGTATTATACAATGATAAGATCTATTTGCTTGCGGCTAGTGATTATTGTACGTAGTCTAGGTAAAAATATAGGGACTTTTCCCTAGGAGGACTTACATGTGTGGTAAAATCAACAACGTCGAATCTGAAAGAAAGGACCGAGGAGACTTCCCTATAGAGAGAAAAAGCACTACCTCTCAGAAATAACTTCGAAGACAAATGGGTGGTTCCATAAATTTTGCCTTTTTGCACTTTCACTATCCGAGCTTGTAATATAGAGGACCCCCTCTTTAAATTTATTTAGGACATTATGTTTAGGAAATCATTTAAGGGAGTCATATCCCATAACTATTATCCTAGAAATACCTATATAGATCTGGTATATAAAATTAAAGAGGCCTTCTCTTGAGAGCTTCCGTAAATTGTTATATGCTATTATGATGGTACCCAACCCCCCTATCCTCATATGTTACATATTGTATAGGATTTTTCTACCTAAATGATGTATTCTTCTTGTATAGTTTGGTTAAGAGAAATTCTTATTAGGAATTGAGAGGATTACATAGACTCATATATATAGCCTTGTCTCAAGGAATGATGTACTAGAGACACAACATAGCACAAACTAAAGCAATGATAATACTCTTAAGTAGAGGCAGACCATTCAACTATTATAGCTATAAGAATTAACCTAAAATCCCACCAACACTCCCCTCAAGTTGGAGAGTACAGATCATGTATTCCTAGCTTAGCACACATATAGGAGAAGGATGAATATGGAAGTGACTTGGTGAAGATATCAACACTCTATACTCTAGTATTCACATATGGTGTAATAATCTTTCTGGCACAAATTAAAACTCTCACAAAGTGGTTGTCAACCTCAATGTGGTGGTAAACATTATTGAACAAATAGATTATTATCTTTATGAATATTCACTTACTATCACATTTGAGAGTTGTCAAGGATGAGAGGGGGACCTAGTTCTTGAAGAATAGAGGTCACCCATTAGATTTCATAACAAGTGTGTTCCATGGCACGATACTCTACCTTAGTGTTGGAACGAGTCACAACAAACTGCTTATTACTTTTCCAATTGACGTGATGACCACCCAATAATACACAAAAGCTAGAAATAGATGTTATATAATTCACATATCTAGCCCAATCAAGATCAGCATAGCAAGTCAAAGAGATATCAGGAGATTGTGATTCCTTGTATAGGAGACGATGTCTAGATGCACTTTTGAGATATTTTAAGATATGTTGTACCTGACTCAAGTGTCATACAAGGGGTTTTTCCATGTGTTGACTAGAAACACTAACACCAAAGTCTATGTATGACTGGGTAATTGTAAGATATATTAGTTTCCCAATTGTGTGTTTGTACATCACAATATCAGAAAAGGCCTCTTCCTTAGAACTTTGTCATGATAGTCCATAGGTGAAGATACATGCTTAGAATTCAACATACCATAATCCTTCAAGAGGTAAAGTACATACTTCGAATGATATAAATAAGTGGCCTAATGAAGGAGTAGAACTTCCATTTCTAAGAATTAGTAAAGTTGGCCTAGATCCTTAGCATCAAAATGTTGGTGGAGTTCATGTTTCAATGTTGAAATCCCAGGAGAATTGTTATATGTGATAATTATATCATCAACATAGACGACAATAGTAATGGTTCCATCTTGATATGTATAAAATAAGAGGTTGTGATCACGAGAATATCTAGAAAAATCCAAGCTAGAAAGAACTCCATTTAGTTTTCTAAATTAGGTATGTAGTGATTTCTTCGGTCCATATAAAGAGATGGTTGACTCTTTGTGAAGAATTACCTTGAGCATAGAATCCGAGAGGTTGTTGCATATAACTTCCTCCTTGAAATCACCATGGAGGAAGGAATCCTTGATATCAAGTTGGAATAGAGGCTAGTTCATGTGAGTGGCTAGAGAGATCATAATCTTAACTGAAATAATATGAGTGATCAATGAAAAGGTTTCAATGAAATCCACACCATTTTTTTGGGTGAATCCCTTAGCAACAAGACGATCTTTGAGTTGTTCCCATGATCCATTTGAATTAAATCTGATAGAGAAGACCTATTTGCAATCTACATTATTTTTATTTTTTAGGAGGGGAGACAAGATCTTAGGTACCATTCTCAAGCAACATAGTCATTTCCTCAAGCATCATAGCTTTCCAACTATGGGTTTGAAGGTCCTCATGATAAATAAAAAATTTAAAATCTAGATAGAATTAAGTTACTTGGCAATGGATTTAGCAATATGGGAAAGCTTGGATAGGCAACAAGGTATAAGATATTGGATGTTGGAGAATTCAAGAGTGTATAACTTTCTTAAAAGCCATGGGGTGTGATAGATCCTCAAAAGTGAATGATGGTGTTGGGTCCTATGTCTGTGGTGGAGGAATGATACAGGTGATTTGAGTCATAGGAGGATGGGTGATGGGTTCATACCCACTAGGTTAGAAATACCAAGCTCAAAAAACTCATGTTGAGGTTGAGGCGGAGAGGAAAATGAAGTAGAATGAAAGAACACATGATTTTCATGGAATATAACGTCGGTAAAGACATAGATACAATGATTTCTTGGACTATATAAATGACAACCTTTTTGAAAGGTAGAATAGCCAAGGAAAGTCGTTCTAATAGATTGGGGATCAAGTTCATCTACCTTTGGATCAAAGTTATGAACAAAAGAAATATATCTATAAATGCACAAACGGAGATGAAAAGATGTTTGAGTGGGAAAAAACCAAACTGGGAGTCTTGCTTCGTAGAACACAAGATGGTTTTTCATTATTGAGGTAGAATCTTGTGAGAACAACCTCAGACCGGCATGACTTAGGCAATTTTCCTTAAAACATAAGAGTGTGAAAAACATCAAGAAAATGATGATTTTTACGTTCGCAACCCTATTTTCTTGTGAGGTGTGAGTGCAAGAGAACTGATGGATGGTTCCACTTAGAACAAAATGAAGACATCTATCCTAAAACATATTCTAAAACATTGTCAGTTTGAAACATTTAGTTGGATTTCTTAAACTATGTTGATATAATTTGATGGAAAATCTAAAGAGCAACAATCATCTCCTCACATGATTCCAAAAAGTATAACTAAGCCATGTGATAGAAAAAATCAACAAAGTTAATTAAATAATGAAATCCACTAAAACAATAAGTTGGAATAGGACCATTAATGACAATGTGAATAACATCAAAATTAGTTTGTGAACAAAAACTAGTTTTCTTAGAAAAAGAACTCCTATGATGCTTCTCAAACTCACTAGAGTCATGTAGAAGACCTTTTAAACTAGGTGAAGGGGGTTCTAGGTGCTTCAAACTTTAACAGAGGGATGACTATAGTGCTAGTAAAGTTGAAGAGGTGTGGACATCAGAAGGGAAAATGAAGGAATGCCATCATTAGAATTCTATAGGTCACCAGCTCTAAAACCAAACCAATCATTTGAAAGTCTAAGATCGTTCATCGCAAAACCTTAGCTACCAAAGGTAATGTTGTAGCATAGACATCAACTAGTTCAGCTATAAACAAATTGAAGGGGAAATGGGTAATATAATGGACAACTTTGAGTAAAGGGCTAGGTGACATCTTAACACTCCCACATTACTAAATAGTTTGATCAAACCCATCTTCTAGAGTGATTAGTGAGGTAGTAATAAAAGGTTTAGTAGAGGAGAGAAGGTGTCTCATACCCATGATATGTTGGGCTGCCTCAAAGTTGACAATCTCAGAAGAATTGTATACTATCATGGAGGGACTGAAATTACCTTTGTTTGAGGCCACATGCGCCGAAGATGTCACAATGAGTCGAATGATCACAAAATCCTCATATCCCATGGGTTATCGAGGAGCCTATTGAGAGGTCTGTAAAAGTTTCCCATACTCGACGGAAGAGATGGTAGTGATGGCTTGTCTATTCCTTAGGTAACATGGACAATCCCAGTGCCACGACTGCACCCACAGGGATGATTGTACTTCTAACCACACTTCTCATCCAGGTGTCCAAAATTGTAGTAGAGGTGATTTGGGACCTGGTGGATGTTCACGACGACAACTGCAATCACCAGTTCTGAATCTGGTGGAATGAAAGATAGGAGTTGAACATTAGACTGTTGAAGATGAGAGAATACATCTTTTAGAGTTGAGAAGTTGTCATCTATCAGGGTGATTCCATGGACTAGAGCATAGGTTGGATTGAGGTCATTGAGAAATTTGGTGGTGACCAGATGAGTATGCTCTTTTGTTTGATCTTTAGAGGAGACAAATTGAAAGTAGTGAAGCTGTTGGAACATGCTAATAATGGAGGCATAGTTTTCCAGGGTCCTATCTCCCTAATATTAATCAGATAGTTTATCCCAAATTTTATAAACTTGTGGAGCATTCTTTTCCCGTGGGTAGTGACAACGAGAAGCGTCCCACAACTCTTTCTTAATTTATAGAACATATATTCAGAGGCAATAGATGAATGCATACCATTCCAAAGCCATACTTTGACTTGACTATTTTCCAATTTGTAGTGAAGGGTTTCCTCAGTAAGCTATTCTATGAATTTCACCTTGTCTCTCGGTTCCAAAATTGTTTGAATAAAATTCATCCATAGTAAATGATTATCCCTTTCTAATCTAGTTATATAGATAGGAGCATTGTCATTGTAGACAATGATCTGAGGTGAATTTTTGTCGTTTGCATTGCCTTCATGCATGGTGATGAATCACTCACGTCGATAGAATAATAGTGAAGATGGATGATAAATTGGTCAAATAAGTAGAATAGTGGTGGAGATTGGAAATAACTGATAAGGTGCTAGTGAGATGAATGTGAGAGAGAACCGAAAATAATCATGGTTGAAGCACTATCACAAGAACAAAGCACTTTCATAGGAAAGATATAATGGATCACTGACCATTAACCGCTCTCACTCATGTATGTAGGGATAATACATAAAAAAGAAAAGAGAGGTCGGAAGGTTGCTACAAACTTATTTAGAAAAGGATATATATTGTTCCTAACTCAATATGTCACTATCAGATCCAGTGGGTGACAGAAAAGAGAAAGAGTAATAGTCAGATTTTTATGAAAATTGCTACGCCAAAAAGTGCCCTGTCAAAGAAAAACATGTGCAGCTTCTAAGAAGATGGTGACGTGCGATTTCCCTTCCGAAAGACCAGAAGGACCATACTAGAGACACACCCCTCCCAAAGAGTAGCAGAGGAGGTGGATTGATGTGGTTCACTGCTTGGCCAGAGGCAAGGAAATGACTTTTGGCTCTAGCACCTGCCTCATTGCCAGCGGTGGCGTGTTACCGTGCTAATATCAGTCGCACAACTCATTGGCAACGGTAGACGTTAGTTGTCCAGATGGCCGTGTGTGGGTCAACGGGTGCAGGCGGCAGGGGCAGTGGGCACAATGGGGTGGGAGAGAGGAAAGGAGAAGAGGAAGAAGAAAAAGGAGAGGTAGATGATGGCACACATAGAGGGGGATTGGAGCTGCTCCTCTTTAAATCCTGAGGCCTTTAAAGAATTGCTCTTGATAGCTATGAGATGATTAAAAGAGTCATATATATTGTCTTGTTTCAAGATATGATATACCAAAGACACAACATAATTTAAACTAAATCAACACTAGTTGCTTAAATAAAAACAGTTCATTTAACTAAAGATAATAATTAATTTAAAATACTACCAACAACTTTAATATGTCTGGGTTGATTATCAAAAATAATGAATAGGTTTATTCTCAATTACTGTTTCAAACAGCCCCTAAGACTCCTCTTTACATGTGACGAGTTTGCATTTAATCAAGACACATTGCTACCAAGTTCTACTAGTATGGACTCGAGACTTCGCCTCCACTTCGGACTGAACCGTCTTATTTTCTATTCCTCAAATGGTTTTTTCGTGACATGGAGTGACCTATTTGAAAGGTGCATGATGTATGGCCTCTTTTCACCACTATCCATAGATGGACTTGGATTCTTTGGTGATCATGTCTTTCTGTCGGATCGATCACCTCCGACTGGATGTCCATCAAAATTTAACGCCAATAGGTAGGGGATCTTGACTTGGATTTGCATTCTGGAAAAAATGTCAATGATCATGTGGAAGATTTTAGGCCTATCTTGCGAGAGCGGTCCAGAGAATAAGCTTTCCTGCATACGTGCTGCTACAACACAGTCAGTTTTAAGTTCAGTAAATGGAAATGTGTTGGTCACGCGTGGAGAGCTTAAAGCTTGCCTTACACGCAACCGACTGCGTGGTTTTGCTAAGGGAGAAGCTGATTTGGGGGTGTGATGTGGCATATTTTAATTGGATGGGTTGATGGAGGTTGTGTAATGGATAAATAAATTTGTTTTGTTTATATTTTTAAACCATGATGGATTTTTTAACAAAACAAAATCATTAGATTCGTTTTGAAAAATGTAATCCAAGAAAATTAATATTGATATATTTTTGACAAAAAAATACAAAAGTGATATGTACATGTGATATGATGAGAGAGAAAAATGTTATGTTTATAATTTTTAAATTGTTAAGATTTTTTTGAACGAAATAAACATCTTTAAAATTGTGAAAAAAAATACATTCAAACAAGAGTAACGTTGATATACTTTTGAGGAAAAATTAAAGAAAGGAAGAAAGTGATGATGGAAGATTAGAGAAGTGAGGAGAAAGGTGGTGGGGGAAGATGAGGGAAGTTGGAGAAGCAATGACAGATGGAAAGTGAGAGAAGTCAATGGGGACATGAAGAAAGTAGGTACATATTCATGATAATCATGCGTGTATTTATCATTCAAAGCATCCAAAAATTAATAAGTATGTGTCCAAAAATTAAGTGCTTGAAAATAGTGAATATGCGCCTAAAAAAAGCTAAATACGCCTAAAGATGACTATATAGTACCCAAAAGTGATTGAAAGCATCAAAAAATGGTGATACTCCCACAAATGGCTGAAACACCTAAAAATGACTAAATAGTGCCTAAAAATAGTTAAATAGCGTCCAAAAATTGCTAAAATTTTTAGGTATCAAACAAACCTATTTAGGTGTCGTTAAGTTATTTTTGGTTGTCAGTTACCTTATTTGCGCGGTATTTTTATAAATCTGGTGTCAATGAACTATTTTTGGGTATCAATTAACCATCTTTGGGTGTCATTTAGCCAATTCTGTGTGCCATCATGTTGTTGTTGGGTTGGAGTACTTTACACCTTATTTAATACATACAAGCATATTTCGGGCACCATTAAGTTGTTCTTGGGTGTCAAACAAACTTATTTGTGCGTCATTATGTTATTTTTAGTTGTCAATTACCTTAGATGTAATTTATCACGTAAAATATTTACTTGGGTGTCACTTTTATATTTTTGGGTGTCAATGAATCATTTTTGGGCGTTAACTTACCATCTTTGAGTTTCAATTAGACAATTTTGGGCGCCATCAAGTTACCTACACCCTATTTAATGTGTACAACCATATTTGGGTGCTATGAAATTGTTTTGAGTGTCAAACAAACTTATTTGGGTGTCGTTATGTTGTTTTTAGTTGTCAATTACCTTATATGTGATTTAGTGAGTACAATATTCACTTGGGCGTTATTTTTATACTTCTGGGTGTCAATGAATTATTTTTAGGCATCAATTAACCATCTTTGGGTGTCAGTTAGTCATTTCTGTGCGCCATCAAGTTGTTGTTGGGTATGAAGTACCATTACATCCTATTTGATGCGTACAACTATATTTAGGCATCATTAAGTTGGTCTTGGGTGTCAAACAAACCAATTTGGGTGTCGTTACGTTATTTTTTGTTACCAATTACCTTAGATGATTCCGCACATATAATATTTAATTGGGCGTCATTTTTATATATTTGGGTGTCAATGAACCATTTGTGGGCTTCAATGAACCATCTTTGGATGTCAATTAAGCATTGAGTGTCACTTCATCAACGGATTTGTTAACAATTTTGGCGTCAAACAGTCTTTTTTATTTCATTCAAAAATTAATCACAGTTTAAAAATTATAAACAAAATAATTTTTTCTTTCATCACATCACCTCTATGTATCACTTTTATATTTTTTTCTCAAAAATATATCAATATTAGTCTTGTTGGAAAGTATTTTTCATAGAAAATCAAACGATTTTTGTTTTATCAAAAAATATCTTCACGGTTCAAAAGTTATAAGAGAAACAAATTTATTTGTCTATTGCATCTTCTCAAAAAAATACTTAATTAATGTCTATCACGTCATAGTGGGGGCTAGTGGTAGCAGATAATTGGTGAGGCAGATTTGGTGGCTGGTTTTGGGCACGTGACGGCGTGTGAGCGTGTCCAAAATTTAATACTTCAGTAAATATCATTTCACGTGACCATCATGTAATGCAGGTGTACCAGATGTTAAGATTTGATGTTGTACTTTGAATATATGAGATTTCATACTTTGATCTCGCAGTGACATTCATTTGCAAAATAAGGCATCAATTGCAGTCTTGCGGTTCACAGTACTATTTTAGATGTCCTCAAACATCAGCCGCTCTTTACCGTTGGCAACATGTCAGATTGAACAGCACTCTGTTCAACAGACATGAAAAGAGTGAGCAACAGAGGATCCAAATTTAGCACCAACCACTCGGACAGCGAGGCTACGCACCTAAAGAAGCGCAGTCAGGTGCATGCATGAGCATTCACTTTCCAAAAAGTAGCCCCAACACTGATGAAAACCTGTTGAAAAGAAAAAGGATCGGTCTTTCTTCAGTCAAGCGGGCAAGAAACAGATGAATGGTGCTTGTTTGGCATTGTTCTCATGCAAAGATAGATAAGATGCACGAACGGTGTTGACATGTATTCCAAGACCGTAAGAATCCAATTACTTTTGAGGTATTTTGCTTGGACACACGCTGCAGCCAGCATGTGATGCATGATGCCATGATAACGTAACCCAAGTTAGTTAACATGTGAATCATATGGCGTTTTCATCTTTTGCAAAGTGTGTCGCTCTTTTTTTCTTTTTTTTGCAAAACAGGAAGTTAGCTTTTCATCTTCTCCTCCTATGATATGCAAATAAAAAAATCATTAATAACATATTTAGTTATAATCAAGTAG